>JAMFLO010000126.1:73785-84679 GCA_027475765.1 Paralagenidium karlingii | reverse complement strand
ACTAAACTGAACTCTCTCTGGATACAAGAACAAGCTTTGTGAATATTTCTTGTTGAAAGTGGATTTTAGTTGTCATTTTTTAAAGTCTACTACACGACAGATAGCACAGTGCTGGTCAACTGGCACAACCAAAGGCGCTGCCAAAGACGTAAGCCGAGAGAACCCTCCCACGCGCTTTCTCTGCGAGACAAAGTGTTTACCAGTTGGAACTCCTCGAGTTCTTTACTGAAATCCACGAATGCCAACAGATCTCCCGATGAAGTGATGTTTCGGAGAGTTGTTGGCTTTTTCATTGACTAAATGGAAGTACTAACCCACTGCACCCCGCTGTCTTGCTCCACCTTTGCAGATACGTTCGATCTTTATTGAACACACAGCAGCCTCTTGATCAGTTGCAACGAGAGAGGCAGGTTTATCTCTTATGCGGAGATTGGGTAGCGTTGGAAATTCATTTGAGACCAGTCGCACGTCGACAAATCAATGCATCAAGGTCTTGTTTGATGGCGGGTGTGAGCGTAGCACAGTGTTGTCTCGGAGAGGTTGAAGCTGATGTTGAATTAGAGTTGAGAGTGTGACAACCGGTTGCAGAGGATGAGGTGTCGTGAATGTGCTGGTTCCTCCGCCGTTCGTTTCTACCTAAGACATCGTCTGCTATCCTTGATAGCAGCAAAAAGAGGTGACAAAGGGGCAACACACGCGGTCTTCAACGAAGAAGCTTTGTTGACTGTACACTCACTTTTACTGACTCATTCGGTTCTCCACGTTTTCGTCTCGCTTGGTAATGCGATCACCAAGCGAAACGATTGGGGGTTTGCGGACGGCTTCTTCTTCGTCATCTACGACGCTTTCTCGGTTTTCCAGTTCTTTGCGAAGGCCGAACAGTGTTCCGGCGACGGAGATGATGGCGCTTCCCAGTGACCCGCGACTGTGTCTTCTTCCTCGTCCAAACCGGGCGGCATTGGAGTCACTTCGCAGTGTTTCGTCTCGGTAGCGCACACGCGCCGATGACGACGTTTTGGCCGCAAATGCAGCAATGCGATGGCGCCGATCGACTGAAAACATGCAACTGAACTTGACTCGGTCATCTCGCTCGGAGGAATCGAAGATCACGGTACACACGCGGTCTCGCTCGTCCACGCGATCGATGCGCCCGTGGTAATACTTGACGCTTCCGAATGCTTTGGCCATGACCTGTTCGCCGATAGAAAACGACTTGACCGAGATCTCGTAGCCGATGGTGTCGATGGAGTAATTGGTGAGTTGTTGCATGGGGGAAAGCGCGTCGCTGTCATTGATCAACGCGATGCGGTCCGCTGGTACTTCGCTTCGCACTTCACCGTAATCAAATACCAGAGTGTACCGTGCATCCGCACCTTCGTTGTCGCGAGTGACCACTTTGGCTGAACAGTATCTTCCAAACCGTGTGCTCCACCCCAGCACGTAGTCCCCGACGTTGAGTGTCGGACGAATCGGCTTTTTGCTGTCGCCGAGGTGTTCCTGCTCGATGATCATTTGGGACGGGAAAATGTCGAACGCAATGGTGCCATCGGAGAAGCGCAAATCGCAGGCGTTGGAGAAGTGCTTGCGGATAATCACACAACTTTCGACCGAGTTTTTGCGTGGATGGTCGGCCTTGACTTGGTACCCGACTTCGAATTCGGCTTGGGTTTTGCCACTCTGTCGCATCAGCACTTCATTCTTCAAGCTCAACAGCGCAATGTCGGCTTCGGTGGCTGAATTCCGACGCCGGAACGATGAAATTGCCTGAGGGCTGATCTGGTATCCCGTGGAACCATCGGTGAAGTCTATGGCTGCCGTCCCATTGGAATAAATGCCGTTGAGAATGCCAAGCTTTTCTTCTTTTTCAAATTCACCGTCCACCTGGACCAGCACTTGGTCTCCAATGTTGACCCTTGCGCGGTTGGAACACACGAGCGACTGGTCGTCGCAGATGGAGACCAGATCTTTTTGTTTTTCGGGCATGGGGATCATCTTGTCGATCGGCACGTTCATCAAGCGCATGCGGCTGTTGAGTAGGACATCGTAGACATCCTGTTCATGGGCCGAAATGATCACACCAGGTCCTGAAAACTTGGAGCCCTGGTACAGATTCACCTGCACCTTTTTGCCGGCGTAGAAGATCTTCGAAGCGTTCTGGAGATCATTCTGTTGGCTTGTCAGGTCTTCGAGATACGGTAAAAACTCGACCCGTTCCGGGGGGACCACCTTGACCGAAAGCGAATCGTCAACATCGGTGAGCAGTTCGTATTCGCCGGATTGCCGCCTGCACTTGATCGTCGCATAACGTCGAACCGAGTCTTCCCAATAAAACACTTGGGCGGCATCCAATTGACTGGCAGTTGGGTCGGACATGTTAATGGTTCCGCTGGGCCGACGAAGCTCATGGATCTTTTGTTCCATCAATTGAATGCGTTCTTTCACATGCACATCGGCGGAGACTGCGATGGGCTGCACCTTTTTCGTTTTGCGGCTGAAGAACTCCATCAGGCTCTGACGAAAACTCTTTGGCGATGGAATTATGTTGCTGCCGGAACCGAGTCGTGGCCTGGATCCTTGCTTTTCAGGTGAGCCACTCAACGAGGAGTGATGAGTTCGCTTTCGCAGAGGTTTTCCACCACCGCTAATGCCAAATGTCTGGGTCATCTGCTGCCAGGGAGTCATGGTGAGATCTTCTTCACTCGAGTCATCCGAGTCACTCGGTTGGGTCTCGTCTTCCAAATAGAAAATGCCACTTTCCAGACGCTGGGCATAACTGATTTCTTCCTGGAGCTCCACGTTTTCCACGGGAACCAACTGCATTTTGACGTCGTTCACGCGTTCAAGCACAAAATGAGATGCCCGGTCATCGTCCAGGATGCCCAAATCTTCTTCTTCCGTGGTCGTGGTCACGATGCCAGCATCTTCGTGGATGACTTCGGTCTTTTTGGATTCAGGACAGCAACTCTCTCGAAGATAAATGTCTTCTCGTTTCACGCGATAGTCCAAGGAGCCGTCGTCAAAGACAATGATGAACATGCCACCGCCGAGGTAGGCAGCGATGTTGCCAGGATAAAACAACGGACTCAGATGGTACCGAGCAAACACGGGATGGTTATACTTCCATTGGCGTCGCAAGGGCTCCAGTTTAAACATTTCAAACGCGTTGACGCCATGAACACTAATGGTCGCACTGGTCGTGTTGGTCACTTGGCTATGGTTGCTGGCTGGGCCTGGCATTTGTTTGGATTGATCAAACATGGTCATGGCATGCTCTTTACGAATAGATCCTGTTTGTCGAGTCATTTGGTCGAAACACTCGAGCTCCTTGCGCTGAGAATCCATGTTCCCCGGTGGTGCCTGCGTGGTGCCCAGCACTGACTGACCCCGGGTCGACAGGTCGCTTGGTTCACGTTGCCAATTGCACGATTCAATGCCCTGTCCTGGTGTTCTGGCGGAAGCTGGTTCTCAACCCAGCTTGAGCCTCTTGGTCGGAGTCAGTTGGTTCAACAAATCGACCCCATTGCTTGCTTCCACAGCGCTGATGGGGCTATTCTTGGCGCTCTTTGGCATTGTCCATCACGAGTCTCTCCTTTATTTACACGTAGGCGTTTCTTGTGTTGGAGGCTTTGGGATCTTATCGCACTCCAGCATGTACCTGAGTCTGCCTGGCTACTCATTAGCGAGACCAAGTGTGAAAGATAGCGTGGGTGAAGAGCAAGAGAAAGAGGTGTTGCAGGATCCTACAGAAAAAGATCGCATCAACTGGTTCTTGTGGATGGATGGATTCATGGCAAAACCAGCGCAACAGAGACCCTTCTCGGTAGCTTACCACACCTATTAGCTGACTGGTGTCCGGACAAATCATCGGGCACGTTGCCTCGCGCCATGCATGTCCTGAGATCGCCCTCTCACGCCCTTTCGTGCTGCTCAACGTAACGGCCAGAGGTCATCGGTGGGAATGAAGGTCACCGGATGAAACGACACCTTCCGTCGCGTGCGCCACCTCGTGCCACTGACCGTATTGAACAACCCACCCACCCGAACGCCAGATTCCGAGCCAGACGCAACGTAAGAGACCTATGCGCCAGCATTTGGTGGAGAGCATTCACCACTTGCGCGGCTTCAAGACCAAGCCACACTTTTTACGGGACACGCACAAACTGGATGACTTGTCCGAGGTGAATCTGCGGGAACGCAAGAGCTGCTGGGATTGTAGAAAGAAATGGCGAAGTGTGCGACGACTTGTGCTGCGTCAGATCAAACGCCGGAAAAAAGGTGAAACCATGCGCCAATGGACCGAACGAAACCTTCAAGACGCCGGGGTCGGCGTGATGCTGGATCTCCTCCAGTCTCTCATGAGCATCATCACAGTGTTCACCGTGGTGCAACAAAACTGGATGGAACCCACCGATGAGCGAGATCCGATGTACCATTTGATCGATCAGATCACGGTCTCCATCATCAGTGTGTGCTTTGTGTTGCGGTTGTATGCGGCCTGTGATCGCTTGCAGTTTTTCATCCATTGGCTGTCCGTCGTCGACTTGATTTGTATTCTGCCCACGGCTCTGGACAATGTGTCGGAAAAGCAGTCCCACAATTCACTGCTGCGCATGTTGCAGAGCATTCGAGTCGTGCGGGTGTTGCAGTTGTACCGCTTGCTGCGGTTCCCAAAATCGGCCAAAGTGCGCCAAGGCATCCGCATTGGTCTCACTGCGATTTGCATCATCATTTGTGCAGCTGCAGGCTTTCAGGTAAAAGACCAACCCAAAGGGCAGTGGCATCGATTCTGGACATGAATAACCCCATCTCATCATGTTGTGTGGTGATCACGGATGCTAGCTCATTGAGTACAAGAGTCGAGCCACCTTTTTGGATCGTTGTGGAGACGAATGCAATCGTGAGTTGATCGGCAACTGCACAACCTACTGTGAGCTCGAAGCGAGTCGTTCCTGGCGCTCGTGGACGTTTTTCAACGCCATGTACTTTGTCTCAATCACCATTGGAACTGTCGGGTGAGTCGTCGGCCCCACTTGCTCCAATGGATATCTGCTCGTGCCAGCACGGGGTTCGTCTTACGAGCAATGTGATTAGATTTGGTGAATATGCTCCCAAAGAGCAGCTGGGCAAAGTCTTTGCGATCGTTCTCATCATTTTCACAGGCATTCTCATCCCCAGTCAGATCAGTGGGTACACCGAGATCGCCAATCGAGAGGTGAGGTGACAAGTGTGGCGAAGCCCTTCCTGGCAACAACCACGCCAGGGTCCATGACATCATAACGCGTTGACGCCATGGTGATTCTTGATGCTGTAGACGGTTTTTGACAAGAAATACAAACCCGAAAAGCACATGCAGCATGTTTTGCTCTGTGGCGAGATCGAATACGGCAGTCTGCGCTTTTTTCTGGACAATTGGCTCCACGTCGAAGGTGAAAAAGTCAAAAAGCGTCGCGTGGTGATCCTGGCGCCCACGTTGCCGTCTGCAACGATTCGTCGCATCCTGATTGATCGGGAGAATGAACAGCGAGTGACGTATCTGCAAGGTTCGGCATTGGTACCGAGTGATTTGCGTCGTGCCTGTGCCGAATCCGCCGCGGCCATTTTCATTTTGGTCAGGAAACACAGCTCCATGTTCGATCAAAACGACACGGCCGCCAATCTCATCACTTGTGCGGTTCGGAAATGCAATCGATATGGTACAACCCCACAGGAGAAGTATTGTCCTCCAGAGTACGTTTGCTAACGCAGAATGGATTGGTTTGGGATCAGCTCCGGTGTATGTTCAAGTCTCGAAACAAGACAATGCGCGGCATATGAACATCTCTGGTGCCACGGGCGTCGTCTGTCTGGAGCAATTGCGTCTGGGAATCCTGGCAAGAAGTTGTTGGATGAAGGGCGTGACGGCGTTTGTCAGCAACTTGATCCAGCGATGCATCCTGGAATCTGAATCGAGGTGACAACGGGACAACGTGACAACGTGGACGTCGCAATCGGATTTGTTCCTAGGTTCTAACTCCTTTGCTTTCTTTGTTGCGTTTGTTGTGCTCTTTGCTCAGTGAATGTGAATTGTGGTTCTCAGACTACCTGCACGGCTGTGTGCACAGCATTTACGAGGCAAGGGTGCCGACTTTCTTGTTCAATCTGCCGTCGTTCCAGGCACTGGTGCTGTTACTCTATCGTGAGTTTGGGGTGATCGCGATTGGCACGCGCAGTTCCGACCACCATGTCACCATTTTCCCAAAGAGCATTCGTTTTGGCCAAGGAAATGCCTTTGACAGTGTGTTTTTCATCGGCAAAAGCCGAGAGACCGTCGCCAAGATCGAGCGCATGTGCCCCGAAGTCTTGTACAAGTACAAAGACATTTCGCCGACCGGGTTGAACCTCAAACGCACGCGCAAAACCTCGTTTGATGCACGATACATGAAAGGAAGTTCGTTGATGAAAGAGCCCGGTGCGATACTACCCGAAGAAGATATGGTCGAGATGCCAGTTGTCACGAAGCAGACCAATGGCGCCGGCATCAGTCACGGATCCAAGCCACGAGTCGTGCCCATTGACTCGAGAGCAAGTGACGACATGATCGCCAGTGGATCATCCTCGCTTGCCCCTGTAAGCACCCATGGGTCAATGCGGGTCCAAACGATGGCAGACATGCGCGACGAAGAATCGCATGGCCATGCACGTGGATCTGTTCGACGCAATTCCGTCTCCGACATCGACAAGCCCGTCATTGATAGTTTGCTCAAGAAAGCTCTCTCGTACCGGCGATCGTCCAGCTCGTTGAATCTTGCTGTGCAGGCCAGCGACAACTCGTACGGCATGATGCCTTCATCGGCCGCCAACAATTCTCCACCGAGTCTGATTGCCGAGCGACGAAATGCCATCGATGAGCAAACCATTGCGTCTCGCATGAGTACTAGCCACAATGGGCCCATGCCGACGCTACTCGCGAAACGACGCGCAAGTCCTGCACGCATCACGCCTGTGTTCTTGTCTCCGCCAGCGACGCTGCATGGCCATTACGTGGTCTGCGGTCTGCCCAGCAGCTACGTCATTTTCTTTGGATGTCTGCACGAGCACGACGAGAGTGTGCAAGTTCCGGTGGTGTTTGTGACGGAAAAAGAGTTGACCGACAAAGACTTTGCCGCCCTGAGGTTGCACCAGTCGGTGTACTTTGTCAGAGGTTCGTCCGTGAGCATGTCGGCGCTGTACGAGTCGCGCATGCTCCACGCGAAAAGCATTTTAATCTTTGCTGGTGACACGGATGCCAAACAAAACTGTTCTCGGGAAGAGCAGATTGGCCTCAACGACGAACACATGGCCGATGTCGAAGCCATCACGACCCACCAGTTCATCCGCGAGACCTGGCAAAAGTATGGCGGACGCAAGAACCCGTCGACGCTTCGATTGATGGAAGACGGCGCATCGGTCGGTCGAGCAAGCGCCGAGTTGTTGAGTTCACTGCCAGGAAACAATTCCTTCACCAAGCGACGCATCGTGCACCAGATGGACGGCACACACCATCATCATCCCCACAACCATGACAAAACCTCCAACGGCGACGTCGCGCCTCCGGGAATCGGTTCGGGTGCCAATGGCTTCGCGATTCCTCACATTGTGGTCGAAATGATGCGACCCAACAACGTCAAATTCCTTTTGGATCGAAGCAGCGATGACATCCATCGTCGCCAAGACCCCAGGCAGCCGCATTATGCAAAAGGAATTGTCTTGAAAAGCACCACGGACCAGGGCTTTTACAGTCCATTGTTTGCGGCCGGCAACGTGTTCTTTTCAAACATTGTCGACGCGCTAATGGGCAGTTGCGTGCGCAACGCGTACATGGTGGAGATCATGGCCCTGCTGATCACGGGAAGCAGCGGTGGCGGCCGGTATGAGAACGCCAAGACCACCAATTCGGCGGCGTCTTTCTGGAGTGTGCGGTCTTCTTCTCGCTTTGGTCAGATTCCGGTGCCATTTGAATACCAAACGAAACCTTTTGGCGAGTTGGTGGAGGGACTTCTGCAATCCGAGGTAGGTAATGATGCTTTGGGTTCTGGACAAAGAGTGACTCTAACGAACGTCGCAATGGACCTATTGCTGTCCCCAGGGAATTCTCTGTCTCGGCTTGTACCGCAACGCGATCGGCAACACGCCTGCCTATGTGTTGATCAACCCACCGACCCAGGCGGTGGTGGCAGTCGAAGATCTGCTCTTTGTGCTGCGATGATGGCTTCACAAAGTGGTCGTGCATGCTGTATCAAACAAGACCTTGAGGCGATGCGATGCGAACCTCACGATTGACTACTCAACTTGCGATCTATTTCTCAAACGCATTTCAATCGCTACCCAAACTCTGCATCTCACGAGAGAAAAAACCTGCCACCCTCATTGCAACGGATCAAGAGGCTGCTCGTGACCACGTCCGTTCAGTAAACCTGTCATCTCTGCATGGATGGAGCAAGACAGCGGTGTGCAAGCGCGTTAGTGCTTCCACTAAGTTAATGAAAAAAGCAGACAACTCTCGGAAACGTTACTCCATGGGAAACAAAGATCTGCTGTCTTTCTTGTAGTGAGGTACTCGACAAGCCTTTGATCATTGTCACGTCGAGACTGTCGCGTTGGGGCGTTCGTACATCTTCGTTGACCGATCGACCAACTCCACTGGAGAACGAAGCTGTCGCGCGACCAGAGAGGACGAGTATGGCAACACTTCCATTTCGCATCTCCAATTGTTTTCTGCAGAAGCACCAAAGTGCGGTCTGCCCTTCGCATCGTCTGGCAGATCAGTTCGCATGGAACCTCTTGCCGCGCAGCTCGGCAATGATGGCGACTGAACTGATCCAGTCCATCCTTCAACGAGTAATGCTGGAGCATGTACCAATACCGTGAGTTTACCTCCTTGTGGTGACGCACATTGATCGTACTCGTTCGAGCTTCCCAAGGCAACAACCAGACCAGCATACCCAAACAACATACTTCAAAAGCCCACACGGAGGTGATCACAACGCCATTCACGACTAAACTGCACCAGGCACCAGCGTCATGCTTGTCAGGTCGAAGCTTTCGCGTTGCCGCGGTGCCGCGCACTCAGTGTGGCAGCTCAGCAAGCGAACGCAACGACACTTCTGGGGATTGCGACTCAAAGTGCAGTCAGGCATCTCCGCCCAGTGGGAGCACGTTTTTAGACGACTTGTCCAGCCGCCCACCCGCCAGAAAAAGACACGAAAAAGAACCCAAGGGCGTGGTCTTGTCAAGAGACCCCCGTCATTCTGTGTCCATGGAGGCTTTTCCCATCACGCTAACATTAGAAAATCACCTAGAAAGTCTTCCAAGACCAGGTTCAACACCATCCTCGAGCTTCTTCCCCAGGGTGCGTTCGTGCCTACACAAGACAAACTCGTTCCAAACGATGCCCGTCACCTGTTTCAACGTAACCAGTCATAAGAACGAGGCTATCACTATCACTGTCTTCACATGCCTGCACATCCCCCCCCCCAGAATTCCCGACGACAAGACCAGCAAACATAGCAGTCTTCTTGGCATCTGGTCAACGTCCTGCCACTCGTCCCATGCGAAATGGGTAGACTACGACTTCGGATCAAAACATGATCGCGGGCTGACAGCGTTGTTCCGGAAGGCGGAGGGAGGGAGGGAGGAAGGAAGGAGTAGAAAGAGAGGAAGCGAGCTCCAACTCGGCGCTAGTGTCCTTGAAAACTCCAAGCAAACCACTTTGGAATTTGCTTCCAACCCTTCAGAAAGAACCCCGAAACCAAACCAAACCAAACCTTTGCCCAACAGCCAACCTTTCAAGCTCTACGCTGCGTCGATTGCACAACAAACCAACTCAGAAACCAAGATGATTTACGGTCGCACCCTTTTCCGCGCTGTCATCGCCCTCTCGGCCGTCGCGGCGGCAACTGCGGCCCATGCGGGTCCCAAAGTCCACACCGAATGGGACGACACGGCTGATCTCACCGGCGGTCGCCATTTGGGTGCCGCCGGCGACGCCAACACGGCCAACCAAATGCAAATCAATCCCAAAAAGAAAAATCGTCATTCACCTCGCAATTCGCCACGCAACACGAGCCACAAGCAGCTCCATGAGACCATTCCAACCCCCCAACCGGTCAAGTCACTCGCCAACGACGTGGTCCATGCCGATAAATACAAGAACGTCACCGACGTCAAGACAGCAACCCAGAAGAAGCCGGACGTGCCCAAGACCGGCGACCTGAACAACAAGCACCCGAACAAGCACGCCAAGAAAGCCCACCACCAGGGCAAGCCTGGCCACGATAAAAATCACCAGGGCAACGACAAGAACAAACCCGCCACGCCCAACGGCAAACCGGCCGACAAACCAGCCACACAACTTGGCAAGCTGGTCAATCCCAATGCCCAGCCAGCCGCCAAACCGGCTGACAAGCCTGTCACACCCAACGGCAAACCGTGCGACAAACCTGGTGCCACCAAGCCCGTGTCGCCAAAGAACCTGAACAACAACAATGGCAACAAGCAAGGTGCCCTGGACAACAAGCCTGCCACGCCCAAGAACGATGCCGTCAAGCCTGGCGACAAAAAGCCCGAGACATCCAAGAACGACAAGAACCACCAGGATTCGAACATCCCAAAGTCGCCCAAGAACAAGGACAACAAGCAGACCACCGTCAAGAACGATGACAAGAACAAGCCTGCCACGCCCAAGAACAACGCCATCAAGCCAGGCACCCCCATGAACGATGCCCCCAACAAGCAGACCACTGTCAAGCTCGACGACAAGACCAAGCCAGGCGAACCAGCTACGCCCAAGAACGACGATAAGAACAAGCCCGGTGTCAAGCCCAGCAGTCCCAAGAATGATGACAAGAGCAAACCTGTGAAGCCTGCCACTCCCAAG
>JAMFLO010000126.1:0-73685 GCA_027475765.1 Paralagenidium karlingii | reverse complement strand
GCCTGCCACTCCCAAGAATGAGGACAAGAACAAACAAAACGCGCCAAAGAACGACGACAAGAACAAGCCAGGCGTCAAGCCGGCTACGCCCAAGAACGATGACAAGACCAAGCCAGGTGACAAACCAAACACGCCAAAGAACAATGACAAGAACAAGCCCAGCACGCCAAAGAATGAGGACAAGAACAAACCAAACAGCCCCAAAAACGTCGACAAGAACAAACCCAGTTCCCCCAAGAACAAGGATAACAACAAGTCCGGTACGGCTCCTCCACCAGCACCCACCAAGGCGCCCGACACCAAGATTCCCGCTCCTGGCACCAAGAACCCCGTGACACCAGCAACTAAGGCTCCTTTCCCCACTGCTGCTCCTGCAAAGCAGACCTCCACCGTCAACGCAGCAAAACAAACCAAGCGACGTTAGAGAAGGAGAGTTGGAAGAGTTGAAGAGAGCCTTGTGTCTCTGTAGAGCGTTGTTGAGGTAGTCTGCGCAACTGCATCGAGGCAGCAGGTAGAGCAACGCAGAGCAGACCAGCAAGAAACCAAAACACCCAAAAGCCTAATCTCTCTTTTCACCGACTTCGATTGCATCCTTCAGAAAAGTGCTGATCAACTGGCTCCACCAGTCAGACTATTAAAAGATGTCATGGCTTTTGTCTCTTTGGTCTTTGCGGTGTGATGGTGGTGGTGTTTTGTTCATCGGTGTGATCCCTTCGTGACCATTCATTTGGCGCCAAAAGGCGCATCGCGTTGATGCCGCGTCCCAGCTCGAAAGATATGTTTAGCTCCATCGAAAGACCAGCTGGCCATGGAGACCAGTCGACCTATTTTTGCCTGCGCGGATCAGAATGGAGAGCCGCCGCCTGCTTCAGAGGCGCGCTGCGTTGTCGTCGGGGGCAGGGGCCCTTTTGGGAGGGAGCTCCCTGGCTCTGCTTCTTTGGCAAGACTGAATAAGAGAAAAAGGAGCTGTGAACCCAGCCACCCAAAGAAGACCTCACCGTCAATCTCGTCCTCTAAACGACGCTTTTTATCGACGACGCCGAGATGCAGAGCCACAGCAGCGATGGCTCCAGTTCGAGCCTGGTGTTTCCACCGGTGTTGACAGGGTCGAGCGAAGCCACCGCTGCTGCTGCTGCCGCTTCCCCGGTGTGCAATTCCTCGAGAGCTCGCCATGCACGCAAACTTCAAACCGATGTGGTAGGCATCTTGGTGACTTGGTCGTCATCCAATGGCTTGTGGTGGACAGTTTGCTAATGTGGTCGATCTACGTCCGCCTTTGTGCAGCGCATTCAATTGGAACCCATCAAGCTCGGCCTTCTCAGTCCGCGCAAATCAACTGAATTGCTGCCGCCAAATGCATTGGAATTGCTGGCCAACGACCACGAGCGGATGATGAAAGAGACCCAGCACGCACTCAACTTTTACAAGGCACTTGCGTCCCTACGGTTTCGCCATCTGGTTGGTTCCGAGCATCTTTTCCTACGCGCCATTGGAAGCATTCTGGTGTCGACCTGCCAGGCTCTTCAGGCCGACGTCGTGAGCCTCTACGCCGTGGACGAGCTCAACCGACAACTGACCATCTCCTCCAGCTCGTTGCCGGGCCTCTCCGGCTTTAAAGTGCCACTGGGCAGGTTCGCATTGAGAAAGGTCCTGGAATCTTCTGGCGCGGACACCTCGCAGGTGTTGACCACGTCTTCGTACGTCGTGAACCTCCAACAAAGCGAGCTATATGAGGCCACCAGCGACCTGGATTCACGATCCGGCATGAAAACGGTCAGTGCCATGGCCAGCACCATCTGGGACGAATTCGGCAAGCCCGTGTTTGTGCTGGAAGCCCGCGCAACCCGAGAAATGGTGTTTTCACTCTCCATGTTTGCGGCAGCATTGACCGGCATTGAAAACGCCGTGTGTCAATACGATCTCACCCAGGAACTGCTCAAGAAACAAACCGAAAGTGATGAATTGGATGGCGTCTTGCGACAGACTCTGGAACCAGTGGATGCCGCGACGGGCGGTTTCAACAATGCCGCCGATCCCCACCCTCCCATGGTCGAGTCCCCCGCGGAGGAGGAACAACGTCCACTGCAACAGCAAGCGTTGGATGCGCTGCTGTCGCCAGATATCAACCAACTGCTGACCAAACTCGCGCATGTTTCTTCGTTTGAATGCTGCTATTTGTTGAGCATGAAAGAAGAGTTTGGGGAAGTACTGGTCTCCAAAGCAGCCTGCGGGTTTGGCCACTTGAACGGCAAGACCGAGCAAGAAGTGGATCTCTTTGATGTCAACAAACTACTTGACGTCAAGACGGCTCGCTCCCACGATGGTACCAACGCACTCACGGAATCCGCGCAAGGGTTTCGAGGCTGCTTCATGAAAAGCGTGGAGCAGTTCAAACCGGTGGACTTGAGCCGAGACGAAGAAGTACGGGATTGCTTTGTGGATCAATCGCGCATTGGATCCATCGTGTTGTTGCCTTTGCCACGAGGCACCAAGACCACTTCTGTCCCGGGAGTGTACTATGGCGTGCTCTGCATGACCGCCAACGCGCAACACGAGTATGATCTACGAACGCTCAAGCCGTTTCTGTCGACCCTGAGTCTGGCGAATCTGATCGTCAAGAAGAACGAAGACATGCGCGCGTCGACCCACCAAAAAGACAAACTCATTGCGCTGTACAATGCGCATTTTTTGGTCGACAACATCAGTGATCCGTCCGTGTTGGTCAACATGATTTGCAGCATTGGCGCCGACATCTTTGACACCAAGCGAGTCACGTTGTATGTTGCCGACCCCATCAAGAAAGAGCTCTGGAGTCTCAGTAACCTTGGCTCGGTGAATGGTCTTCGCATTCCGTTCGGCACGGGCATTGCCGGCACTTGTGCCCAGACGAGAGAACGATTGATCGTGCGAGATCCGTACAACGATTCGCGGTTTGATCCGTCGTTTGACATAAAGTTTGGTTTCCGCACCGAGTCGCTCATGACGTTTCCCATCCTGGATCGAAATGGCGAAGGTGAAGTGCTCGGGGTCGTCCAGGCCGTCAACTCGAGAAGTCTTCAACTCGAGTCGACCAAGCACAAGCACCACAAAGATCTGATATTGCTGTTTGAAGCCAAAGTTTTGGACGTGTACAATCACATGGTCGCGTACGCGTTGCGTGCCAACTCGTCGTTGATCATGTTTGCCAAGGTGCAGTCCGATTACCACATTGCGCACCACAATGACAAGACCGACGACTTGACCCATGCGAGTGGGGCCAGTGCCGCCTCTGAAGTCGCAACCGTTCACTCTTTGCTCGATGTTCATGGCTTTGATGACAGCAAGCGTGTGTCCCGAGGTCCATGGATCACCTTTGCGTTCATGTGTGCATGCGTTGGACGGTTCATGCTGCACCTGAAAAAGATTCGAAAGCCGCAGCACCATCAACAGCATCAACAACCGCCAACGGTTCAAGAAACGCCGGGAACTCAAGTCGATGAAGCCGAGTCGAGAACGGACAGTATGCTCGCAGAACCCTCCTCTCGCGTGGGGACCCGACGATCCATGAGCGAAGCGATCCCGTCGTCTCCGCCAAAAGAGCGCCGCATGATGCGCCACAACGACACCGGGTTCCGCTCCAGTTCGCTGATCACCCGGTGGCGCCGTGCGTCCGATCACTTTGCCTCGCTGGGGGACGACATTTGCTCGTTGGAGTTCGATGTATTCAGCAAAACGGCCCTCGAACTGGTTGGGTTCTCGGTGCGTCTGTTTGAGGGGCTCAGTCTCATCGACACGTTTCGCATTGATGAAGGAATCTTGCGTACGTTCATCATGAACTTGGCCAGCAAATACCGCCACGTGCCGTACCACAGCTTCAACCACGGCTTTGACGTTGCGCAGAGTTGTTTTGTCATGATTCGACGCACCCGAGTGTTTGAGATCATCAAGGAGTACGAAGCGCTGTGTTTGATCATTGCAGGACTGGGCCACGATGCCGACCATCCCGGCAATGACAATCAGTTTGAGATCGACACGAGTTCGTCGCTGGCCCTCTGTTACAACGACATGTCGGTGCTGGAGAACCATCATGCGGCGACCACTTTTGAAGTGTTGAGACGTGAGTTTCAAGAGCTTGGTGGACCCACCAAACAACAGCTCTCTTTGGCTCGTTGGGTCCGATCCTTCCTTGACACTTTGTCTCTTTGTCTCTCTCTTTGTGTCTGTGCAGAGGCCGAGTGCAACTTTCTCAAGGACATGAGCGCCGTGGTCCGATCCACCATTCGTGGTGTCGTGGTCCGCTGTATTCTCGCCACGGATATGAAAAACCATTCCAAACATCTGAGTGAACTGGCGGTTGTCACCAATGTCAGCGACTTTGAAACCATCACGGACGGACGGCAACTCTTGTTGAGCACGATCATTCATTGCTCGGATTTGGGGTCAATGGCGCGTCCGTTGCCGATTGCGTTGCAATGGGTCGATCGGGTGTGCCAGGAATTCAGTGACCAAGCCCGCAAAAGCGAAGAATTGGGCATCAACGTGCCCAAACACTTGATGCATCTCGAGAACGAAAAGCCGCGTGCCATGCTACAAGTCAACTTCATCAATTACGTGGTGTTGCCACTCTGGAACACGGTGGTGGTCATTCTACCAGAAGTCCGCCCACAAATCGAGTACATTACCACCTGTCTCGACCACTACGCGGCATCGCTGCGCAAGTCTAATGAAGAGACGACGTCTTCGTAGTGTCCCCCCCCCCCTTGTAGCACCATTGAGCATCATTATTAGCCTAGCCAGTATAGCGTTCAGCATTCAGCATTCAGCATTCAGCATTCAGCATTCAGCAGTCAGCATTCAGCAGTCAGCATTCAGCAGTCAGCAGTCAGCAGTCAGCATTCGACCCACTCAAGCTTGGCCACGAGCTTTGGTGTGTTGTCATGTTGCCCCAAGGTTGCTCCAACAACATCGCCTCTGCGATCCAAACCACTTGGTGCAACATTCCCACCAAAGCCCCACAACGGGCCACACACCATCTCTTGATTGGTTTGGACCAGCCATAATGGACGCAGGTGAGCAATGATGACTGGGCTCTCTCGGATAGAGAAAGCCATCGTTTAGGCGCTACCAGTAACAAAAGCAGCAGTGGAAAAGCAGATCTTGGAGATCTCGCGCGGCTGCGCTTTCGATTGAGTGGTCGGTCGCTTGCGGCGGTGGCTTCTTTCTAGAAGGGGGGGAGATTCAGGCGATCTGATTGGAGCGCTGACCAAATGGGGAATTACATGACCATTCAATAGACAAAAAGCCAACTTCCAAGCTGAATCCATCAGCCAAAACGTTCTCTTTCAACCCGAGTGCGTCCTCGTGGACGCCTTCGTACGGGGCAGCTCCACCGGCACCTCCCGCGCCACCTGCACCACCCGCACCACCCACATTCAACCCGGTGATGCCAGTGCCCAAGAAAGGCGGCGCCACCGTAGCCATTGGTGCTACCAAGCCAGAAACACCCAAGCAACCATCTCCTCCCAGTTCGCCCGTGAAGAAGACCCCGGCATCGCCACCAGCGGCACCAGCGGCGGCGTCGTCGTCTCCGGCAAGAGGAGAAGAATTAAAGGTCGAGACCAAAGTGGAAAAGCTCAGTCTCAATGAAGACGCAACACCCGCCACAGCGGAAGCAGGTGAAGCCGCCGAAGAAGAAGAAGAAGAAGAGTTTGTCGAAGAAGCCGAAGTGGGCGACGAAGATCCTCGTGAACACCTGAATGTGGTGTTAATTGGCCACGTCGATGCCGGGAAATCGACCCTCTCGGGTAACATTTTGCTGCTCATGGACATGGTGGACAAGCGAACCATTGAGCGATACGAGAAAGAAGCCAAAGCGCGCAACCGCGAGAGTTGGTTTTTGGCGTACATCATGGACACGGGCGAAGAAGAACGCGCCAAGGGCAAGACCGTAGAAGTCGGTCGTGCACATTTCGAGACGGAAAACCGCCGTTTCACCATTTTGGATGCTCCAGGCCACAAGAATTACGTGCCCAATATGATCCAGGGTGCGTCCCAGGCCGACGTGGGCATCTTGGTCATTTCCGCGCGTAAAGGCGAGTTCGAGACGGGCTTTGAACGTGGTGGCCAGACCCGTGAACACGCCATGCTGGCCAAGACGCTGGGTATCAATAAACTCATCGTCGTCATCAACAAAATGGACGAGGCCCGCTGGTCCCAGGAGCGCTACGACGAGTGCTGCAACAAGCTGCGTCCGTTCTTGCGAAGTTGCGGCTTTGCTGTCAAACGTGATGTGTCGTTCATTCCCATCTCGGCTCTTGGTGGTGATAACATCAAGACCCGCGTGGCCAAGCCCAAGGCACCATGGTACGATGGAGAGGCTCTTATTGAGCACATGGACACAATGCATATCGGTGGTCGCAACCCAGATGCTCCGTTGCGGGTGCCCATTCTGGATCGTTACTACGAACGTGGCACCGTAGCGCTCGGCAAAGTGGAATCTGGTGTCTTGAAGACTGGTGCTAAAGTAACTTTGCAGCCGACCAACGCCACTGCCACGGTCAGCCAGGTGTATATCAACGATTTGCCCGTGCGTACGGCAAAACCCGGTGAAAACGTGACCCTGCGACTCAATTGCGGTCTGGACGACGTGCAAAAAGGTTTTGTGCTGTCTGGTCACAAGGATGACACGGCTCCTTTGCCCGTGACGACGTTTGTGGCTCAAATCGCGCTCGTGGATACGCTTGAGCACCGTCCATTGCTCACGGCAGGCTACAAGTGCATTCTCCACATTCACACGGTCGCGCAAGAGTGCACGATCGCGCGATTGCTACGACCGATTGACCCCAAGACGGGCAAACCCGTGAAGAAACACGTGACGTTTATCAAACAAGGCCAAGCGGTGGTGTGTCGTATCGAAGTGGAGCAGAGCATTTTCATTGAAAAGTTTGAGAAAATGCCCCAATTAGGACGACTCACGTTGCGTGACGAAGGTAACGCTTGTGGTTGCATGGCGTGGAGGTGTGTGTACTTGGTTGGATCTGGTGATTGACTTGGATCGGTGTTGTTGTATGTCGTTCTGTTGCAGGGAAAACCATTGCTATCGGCAAAGTGCTCAAGCTCCGAAAGGACGAAGAATAAGCGACGTCGAATTCTTGCTGATGCACGGTTGTGATGGGAGTGAGTCCATAAGGCAACTTGATCAATACACGAAGACATCTGGAGTGTTTTGGTTTTTGATCGTGTACCTGGCGGTTGTCTGTGGTCACGCATTCGTCGAGTCGTTCAATTGACAGTAAACTCCCCATCAGAGATATACACTGCAAAACTCGTGGCGTCCGATTGCTGCCAGAGTTTTGCCCTTTGGGTTCCATCGTAGTCCAAGCACTTTGAAATTCTCTGCGAGTGGTCACAGCAGAGTCCTAAGCAACCAACAGTTTCATGAGGTGGAAGCAGCGAGCATTCGTACCTGAAGGAATGTCGACCCAGGTGACGGTATTGTCGGTCCAAAAGTATACCTATCAACATGGCATTCCAGTGTCATCGAGTCCACTCCATGAAGACAACAGCAAAATGCCCACTCACCCGGTTGCCTGCTGAGCAGATTGCTAGTCGTGACTGAGTGGGCTCCCATCGAATTGCTCGAATTGGGTCCAACAGCGCTAATCATGGTAGATTGATGTCCGACCATCCATGAGCCAAAAGGTCGCCGGGTTTCTTCCGCATGATGACTTACCGATCGTGCAGTGCAATCTCATGGTGTCCGTCTTCCAGATCCAGACGTTTTGTGGCGTGCTGTCGCTTTTTGTGGCCAGAAATCGCGAGTCGGGGCTCCACGCGACACGGCTGATGCCCATCCGCGGGTTTTCTTTTCTGCAGGCATTCCAAAAAGCAATCAGACAACAACACACTGTCCACGACCAGATCGAAACACTCAACAGTGGGTCTGCTTGGATAATGACAACGGAAAACGGTGGATCGCGAACAACAAAGCAAATCTCCCGGCCATGCCGTCCAAAGGCTGCCGAAACAGCTGCCGATTGGGCACTGGTGGGTGCCTGCGCCATCGCGAGGCGTTTGCCGTGGGAACTGTCGCTGATTCTTTCATCGGCAAAGCGCTCTTCGAATCCCAGTGCACCATTGCTCGTACGATTTCGAGTGAGTGCAATGGTTTCATGGTCGAATTCCACGACGGGTTTCCAATTCAGGTGGTTCAAAATGCGCAAATGCTCGTCAAAGCTTCCCAGCGCAATGAATTGACCCGAAGGGGACCACGCCATCGCTTTCAGTCCCAGTGCATTCTCATACGCCTGGTCAGGATCATCCAACGACCCATCAGTGACTACACATCGCTCAGATTGCATCGAAATCTACTGGATTTGCTAGACCTGATACTTGGCGAGAGGTGTGCCATCAATCGAGTAAAACAGGATGCGATACTCCAATGGATTGTCCCGAATTGCGATGGTGCTGGTTCATGCGCTCAATGGTCAGTCGCCTCACGGCAAGGGTCATAAGAACACAGATCCAACACACCTGTTGTTGATCTCACCAGGACACCACACGATCTCGACTAAGTCGTAACTCTCCACTGGAAAATGAGTTATCAGCTCCCACGTTTCACACGAGTAAACGCCCACATGATCCTATTCATCCATCGCCCCACAGGTTAATCACCGTCCGCGGCAGTACCATTCCAATCACCTCTCAAGCAACCTTGCAATCAGTTCGTTCTGCGACAGCCATGAGCTTGTTGTCGTCACTAAAGGTGAAGCCGTCGCCACCCAGCTTGGGGTAGCGCAACACGTACTTGGAGCAATCACTGAGGCTCCAGACCGTCGCATGCAGCTGAAAGTCGGCCACGGTGAGAAAGAAGAACGCATCTTTGTCGTCCAAAGTCGTCACAATCGGACACCAGCGTGCAAACACCATTCCAGCCAGTCCTTCGCTGATTTTGCAGCTCCATGAGACATCACGCAGACTCCAAATCTGCACTACCGCTCGTTTGTACATGCAAGTGGCAATGAACTGGCTGTCTTGGGACCAGGAAATCGACTGGATGAGGTCTATGGTCGAGAAAAGTTGCACGATTTGTAGGTTTTCCGTGTTGCGGATGGCCAGTCGGTTTTCTTTGGCAACAGCGAGCCATTTGCCGTTGGGCGCGAACTGAAGCAGTGCGTTGGAGAGCTTCACAAACGCTGACAGTTGTGCACGAGAGCCAGAAGACGTTGCATGGGTTGCATTCTCATTGTCAGTTGCAGTTTCTGTTGGTTTGGCTCTTGAAAGAGCTGTCTGGGCGTCTGAAAGTGCGGTAGACGACGGCGAACACGCCGCCATGGCATTGCTTGTATCATCTAGATGGTGTCCCATGTGCTCAAAAAGGGTTTTAGAAATAGAAATAGAAATAGAGCAGATGATCTGATTCTTTAGTCGTATTGGATGCCCAAAGAGGTGCGGCGCAACCAGCCAGCCAGTGCATGGCCAAGTGCTCCGTCCCAAAACGCCGTAAGCAGCCGGCTTCTACACCTCTCAACGCCCTCCCCAACTGTTTCTGTAACGAACCGTTAATTTGACATGCCTATTGCCACATGCTGCAACTGCACGTGGTGACTTTTGTACTGGAGAATGCGCCATTGTGGGAGCACCAAACAGCACGCGGCATCGCCGCTTTGGCGCATGTGGAGCGCGATATCACGTGGTTTCTGCTGGATCTCTACGTCATCGACTTGGAACAACCAGTGATTCACGACGACTTGCCTCTGGTGCGCTTGCTTCTGACGGAATTGGGCAAAGGCTTTCCTCTGTATCAGATCTCCAACGCCATCAAAGCTGCCATCCAACTCGACCGCCAACAGTGCTTTGACCTGCTTTTACCGCGATGCTGTTGTTGCAGTCAATTCCGCTGCTTTCAGCACGAGATTCCGTTCATTTTGGCGGCCAAATACGGCAAATCCTTGCTATTGGAATGGCTCTTTGTGCACCGTCGTGAATGGTGCAGCAACAAGGCCATTGTGGAAGCTGCTGAGAGCGGTCACTTTGAAATTGCGCAGTTTCTCGTGGACCATCTCCTGATCGACGACGAGAGTAGTTCTCTGGCGGCGGTCAAAGCCATGGCCAACGGCCATGTGCAGATCGTGGAGCTGCTCCTGGATAACTGCCGCATCGATTGCCTCGAGTGTTTGGTCTCGGCTGCCGTGGAAAACGGATCTTTGACTGCTTTCCAGTGGCTCAAAGCGCGCATGGACAATGGAATTGGATCCACTCAAAGCGTCTGCTACTACGATCACGGGTACAAAGAGATGGCACAATTGCTGCAGGATGACAAGTTTCTCACGACGCTCGCGACCAAGACCCCACTGGAAGAGTTGCATCTGGTTGACCAATTCTTCCCACAAGTGGAGCACCACATTCGCGGCCGAATACTACTGTTGGCATGCCAGCTTGGTGATTTGACTCGAGCGATGCGTGCATACTCCATGTCCAAGCGATCGCCTCGGACCCTGGACGAGCAAACGATTGAGAAAGCCATCACAACTGCTGCACGCGAGAACCAAATCCGAGTGCTCAAGTTTTTCGTGGAGCAGGGCCACTCGCTGCAGTGTCTTGAGCAAGCTGTAGATCGGCGAGGGTTCACTCGCGACGCGCTGGATCGTGTGCTCGGCCAACTAGAGAGCCTTCAAGAAACCACTTCAGAGAATGTACCAACGAGTTGCACAGCTGCCAATGAACCTCCACGGGATTCATTTCAGCAGAATGGGTGGAGAGGCTCCGTGGTGAACGAGTTCATGCAGGTCATGTCGCTTTCGTCGACAAGCCATTTGGATCCTTTTCGTATCCGGGAGAGCCCCCGTGTTGAACTACACCGCCTGGAGCAGCTTCGTGATAATGTGGCCAATACAATTCGTGACAAGTTGTTGGCACTCGCGTCAAAAAGTGGCGATTTGACTCGACTCAAATGGTTGTATGAGCGAATGGACCCCAGTGACCACCCCAAAGCGATTGAAACGGCACTGAGCGCAGCATGTGCAGAGGGCCATGTACATGTGGTGAGGTTTTTGGTTGCTAATGGTCATGCCGTTGACTCCCTGGATGCAGCAGTGGCAAGTGGATCGTTGCCGTTGGTGCATTTCCTTCGAGAAGAATGTGGCGTGACCCAATTGAAAGACCTGGATGCTGCCATCGACATCACTGTCTGCGATGGTCACACTGCAGTTGTCGAGTTGTTTGACGCGCAACGCACCAGGCCGTATCCTGCCCAAGCCTTCTTCAATGCAGCCAAATCGGGCAATCTCGCCATGCTGCAGTTCCTGCTCGCTCGGTCGGATCACGCCGAGATATACGTTGAATCATTGGAACATGCGTTTCGAGGTGGCCAGCTCGAGGTGACCCGTTTGCTGTATGCCGAAATGGCCAAATGCGACCATTTTCACAGTCTACAAGCAGCATTCTGGCGCTCGTTTGCAGACCTCAACGACCTCAAGACGTACTACGGAGCAACGCGTCTGGTGACACCGGCTCACGCAGACGTGTTGGGATTTCTTCTATCGCAAGAAGTCAACCTGAACGATGACACTCTTGACTTTGTGCTCGTTATTCGACTTGTGATTCAAATGAAAAGTCTTCGTCTGCTGCGCTTGCTTCATGAGAAACACGCGCGCGGGTTTGCCAAGGTGAGTCTGACGGCAGCTGTTCAGTCGGGTTCTCTGGCCATTGTACGATTCTTGTGCGAGCATACAACCGTACAAACGGGTGCAAGTGTCGTCGAGCAAGCGGCTGACAATGGACAGCTTCAGATTGTCGAGTATTTGGTCCAGACTCGCCGTGAAGAGGTCACCGAGACAGCACTTGTAAAAGCTGCTGCCTGTGGTCACTGGAAAACTGTGCGGTTTCTGTATGACCAAGGCACCGCAGACGCCTGGCAGAGGGTTCTGGGCAATGAAGCGGCGTCAACCCAACGAAGAATCATGAATTGCTTGCTGCAGACTCTGGAGCCGATGGGGATCAAACTAATGCTTTGGGCAGCATGCAGACATGGCAATCTGGTGGCTGTGCGCTGGCTGGTGGAGAATTGCAAACAGTCGCTGGATGACGGAGCTTTCAGAACAGCATTGCGCTTGGCGAAAAGCAACGCTCTCGAGAGTCAACAACTCGTCGATCTTCTCACGGAATGGAGTCGCAGCATACCAGCAGCCATGAACCACTAGCGTCCTCGTGCAGATAGCGATGGCAACATTGCGAAACCAATTGACCAGTGCCAGGACCTGTTTGGTGCCAAATCCACGAAATGGATTGTTGTGGACGGTAGTACATACGTGCACCCATCGAACCACAACTGGGCTTCCTTCCATGCTTCTTGCATGCATGTGGTGGGCTGGTCATGCGTGATCTTTTGGGAGAACCTGTGAGTCAGCATATCCTCACAAAGGTGATGAGAACCGACGACCTCGCGATCTTTTGAGGGCCGCCTGGGAAAAGAGATCACACCCAAGTGAACGATGCGTTCGTTCACGAGCTGGATGGCCTTTTGGGCGCTTGCGGGGGCACTTGCAACCTCTTTGGACGAAGCGCAAAACCATTCTGAGGACGACAAGCGCCCAGGTGGGTCGGACGAACCGCCTCGGACTGCCACTGACAGCGAACTGGCCCTCGTCATGCCCATGCCGAGTTCCATGCTGGCCGAATCCATGGATTCGTTCTTTGTGTGCTCTTCGCCCGTCAAGAACATGAATGGCAAATATGTTCGTCACAAACTCTTTGAGCAACACCCGGGCGATCCACCCGTGTACGTCAAAGACGATGACGATGGGATCCAGGATGTCGACGACGACGAAGACCCCAGTTCACCAAGTCACCAAACGCAAGACGAGGCCTCCGGGAAGCCAGAAGAAAACGACTTTCGACTGTTTCGTCACGGCATGTTCTGGATGTTTGCCGACTTTGCGAGTTGGCCACCGACGACACATTTTCGATGCGATCCAACCCGCGCCGTGTCCTATGCGCACCCACCCCAGCACCCACAGCATCCACATCAACAACCAGACAGTGGGTCACCACGGGCCAGTGATTGGCACGCCGATATTGAGATCAACTTTGAAGATCTCTGTGGGTACAATCGCGAGAGACCTCCAATTGCTGGGTATTCCCCTGTGTTGGATGCAACTTCTTCTTTCTCGGGTCTGGCCAACGGTATGCTCGTGTTGCATCCCCATGGATGCGATCAACTGCCAACAATTCCACTGCGATCCATCGAAGAATCGCATGAACGTGACGAATTGTAAGCTGATCCATCAGTACAGACGACAAAAAGACCCGTAGCGTAAAATTGCAATTCCCTTTGCTAGCTTGTTGGATGCTCTAGTTCCATTGCACGGCATTGTGGGACTGCACAAATGCCAAAACACTCATCAGCGCTAGATGATCGGATGGGAACTTGCGATTTGGAAGCCATCTAGTTGATTGGTGCCAGCGATTTGGCACCGCACACCGCAATGGCGGCCAAACACCCCATTTGGCTTGGTCCCAGTCACTCGGAGCGCTTTGATGTAGCATTTCTTGGTCGGCCTGCATGTCTTCTACGCGTGCGTCACTGCCGAGCGTCTCCAATTGCTCCAGAGTTGGCAAACTGAGCAGCTGGCATGGCGTCAGCGCTTTTTCCGAGAAGAAGATGTAGTCAATGGTCGCGACACAACGTTCACTGACAAAAGTGAACTCTGGTTCGGCCATTTGTTTGTAGTATTTGCCGTAGGCACTCGCCAGATTCTCATGAAACACGAGCTTTTCATCGCGGCTTCCACTCTGAGACACCGTCGGGTATTTTGTAGAAGCCATACCGTCGCCGAGTCGCCGAGAGCATACCTGTGTGTTCACACTCTGGTCGTCGTAGCGCGGGGTTCGATTCGAGCCAAATGATACACTCAAACACGCCTGGGGTTGCTCCAATTCATCCGGTGCAATAAACAGTCTCCTGTCCGTGGTTGGTCTTGGCAAGCTCTCCGTTTCTTGGGCACTGTCTGCACTGTGCGATTGGGACTGGGACTTGATCTTTGCTCTTGCTCTTGGAGACCCCGTAAGCGTCGTGATGGGCGCGGATGGAAACGAGAAGCAACTCCATCCAAACTCGTTTTTGGCGGCCACTTTGAACTGGTACGGCATGCCGCCACTCAGCATGGTCACAACCATTTTGGTCTGATCGCCCGGAACAATGTGCTCATGGGAAAACCCCATACAGGCACTCGCGCAGTTCTTGATGGTGACTTTGTAACACTCAATGGGTGCATCAGGCGAAGAAGGTGCTTCCCAGTACAACTCGACCGACGCCTGGGTCGGGTTGCGCGCTTCCGGACGAGCCGGGGTGCTTGGTGCCTGGGGAAGCGACCGGCGTCTTCCGGCCAGCGCGAGATGGTAGACGTCGCTACTGGGCAGCGCATTGAAGCTCCCGGCCATGATGATGGGCAACTGAAAATCCGCGTTGAATTGTTCCACTTGACGACACAAAAACTCCATTTGCTGCACGCGAACCAGTTCGAGCGCCGGGTCGCTTGCCAGCTGCACGTTGACGACGCACAAAGCACTGGGGAACGCACATTTCTCCCACGGTTGCAGACAGACCATTAGCGCCACGTTGTCTTGCTTGAGCTTGGAGAGCGACCGAGCATCCGTGACGTTTCGTGTGATCTCATTGAAGCAGATTCGGTGGGTGCCAAACACTTGAAAGAGCTCCCGCTTGAACGCAATGACCAAGCCGTCATCGAAATCGCCCGTGCGGTTCAGAAAAACGTGGTCGTATCCGATGGCATTGAGTTGTGGCGCCCAGAACTCGGCATAATCGTCGACTTCCTACTACAACATACGCAGAATGAGTGGATCGCAACAACAACATGAAGCCCATTGACCAAGACTTCGAGCTCACCTGAAGACACATGACGTCTGCGTCGTATCCAGTGATTTCCCTGGCGCAACAGTGTTGACATCAGTACAATGAATCCACACACACCAGCGATGAATCACTCAACTGGAGCAGCATTTGTCTTCTTCTTGAAGCGCGAAGCAGATGCGGCGCCACGTAGCCGCGCTCTTTGCCCGGCCCGTGCATGTACCTCAGCGCGGCTTGTTGCGAGAGCAAGTTGTACGTGAGCACGGAGCATTTCTCGCAATCAGCCAGCTGATTGAGCAAAAGCAGATCGTCCGTGGCGGACACCAGTGGACGACGGAACTGGACGGCACCAAATGCTTCATTACTGCTGGTGTCGGTCATACTGTCCTTCAAAATGGCCATTCCAGTTTAAGATCCGACCCACTGTGATTGGTCGAAATGCATCCCTTCCTCCCGATGATTGGTCAAAAGTCACTGTTTCAATAGGCCGTTGACATGAGGGTAAGTGCATCATCAGACGTGTGCGCTCGTCTTGTCAACTCACGAAAGAGAACAACCCAAGTGCATGAAAAATGAAAGAACCTCGATGTTGTCATTGGTTAACTGGTTCAGTCGATCAGCCGCTGATCTGTGCATCCAAACGGTGGCACTACTGCGTTGTGATGGAGTGTAAATATGTGCTCTACCTGGGTCCACAAGTCTGGCAACAAGACGCCACAGATCACTAGAGTTCTGCGAGCGGATTGGCGTGGATCTTGACGCGTTCTATCCGGATTTCTTTGAGTGGTCGGTTCTTGGCGTCCACGGGCGTCTTTTCCATGGCGTCCAGCACTTCAAAGCCATCAATCACTCTGTTCACATTCCACCGCAAACGCCATGCACTCGTTCGGTCACCACCATCTTTCCCAGTCCATTTACAAAGCCGTTGCTGCAACCTACTTGCCAAACACGGTGTAGACGTTGTTGAGATGCGGTTGCTTGGCGTACGTGATGAAGAATTGCTGACGATTGGTGTTGGGTCCACTGTTGGCCATCGAGACGATGCCTCGGCAATTATGCTTTCAGAACCATCACAAAGCAGTCGTTAGTGCACGTGGTTTGCACTTTCCAAAGCGACATCGCGGCCACTCACTCGGTTCTGTGGATGGAATTCATCGTCGAATTTGCCACCCCAAATGCTTGCACCGCCCTTGCCTGTGCCTGACCAGTCACAACAAGATCAGACCAATGGTGTCTCAGCTCCATGCTCTTCCACACAAGAATGCTACCGGAAACACTTGACTGCCAAGAGTCAACCTACCAGTGGGGTCACCACCCTGGATCATAAAGCCTTTGATGTTGCGATGAAAGGTCGTGTTGTCATAGGCACCCGCGCCACAAAGCGCCAGAAAGTTCTGATGATGAATCAACACAAGTCATCGCTGCGGTGAGTTCCACTGATTTGCATCCACGCGGAAGAAATGAACACAAACAGTCAAACCTCAGCAGTGCGCGGCGCGGTATCGCAGGCCAGTTCGATTTTAATCTCACCCAGGGTCGTAAACAGCGTCACCGACTGAACACACATCAACCACACCAAAGCCAAAGGCCATACTCCCAGTCAATTCATTGTGACTATCACTCTTCATTAGCCGCAAAGTCCATCGTGCCAGCACCAGCACCAGCACCAGTGCCAGAGCCATTGTCATGCCATACCATTCTGTTTCGTTGCTTACGGAATTCCAACAATTAACTGTATATCTGATACAATCCGGGATTCCAACTACTTGGCAAGATGTTGCATTCGCTCTACATCATCAACAAGGCCGGCGGGCTCATTTACCAACAAGATTTGAGTTCATTTGCGCCAAAACTGAGCTCCAACGACCATTTGAGGCTCGGATCCACTTTCCATTCCATGCACGCGATCGCTGCTTTGGCCAGTCCCGTCGCGTCGACCCACGGCATTGAGTTTTTGGAGACCGAAAGCTACCGGTTGCAATGTTTTCAGACCCCAACGGGTATCAAGTTTTTCATCACGGCGTCCATTGGCACTACGGAATTGGACGTTGCGCTCAAAAGCATTTACGAACTGTATGTGGACTACGTGCTCAAGGTCGGTCTCTTTCTTTGGACCTGCTTTTGGGTGAGTGGCATTGACTTGAAACCTGATGCATGGGTGGTGTTGGTGTGGGCATGTTTTAGAATCCCTTCTATGAGCTGGAGATGCCCATTCGTTGCAGTCTCTTCCACTCGGGACTCAAAACATTTGTGGATAGATTCAACGCCGACACGTTGCGCAAAATGGCGGCCACCAACTTTTAACCACGACAAACACTGTGACGTGATGGATGTCTCTCTGCGGTGGGGTGGTTGTTCTCTTTAGTGGTGCCTGTGGTAGGCTACTCTGGCTTACTATTGAGCCAAAGACAAAGAATGGTCGTCGTCGCGATCCCAAGTGCGCGCGTGACGCGCGTTTTCGTCCTGCCATTTCGTGCGAAAGGCCTCAAAGAAATACTTGCGCTTATGCGGCCAACGCAGCTTGCGCGGCTTCAACATCGCCCATGCGGTGGCTGGTGCTTGCACGGCTGGATCGACTGTCTCGCTTGGACCCGGACGGCACTTTGGTCGGCATGAGGAAGGGCTCATACAGCTGCACCGTGCACCAGATCACTTCGAGGTTCACGATGCGACTTGCGGTGTTGGTACTGTAGGAATGATGGTGGGAAGGGTGCGACCTCTCCATCACACTGACCACGCGCGCTGCGACAGTGCGCTCACCGATGGGTTCGGTGTCTTCGTCATCTCGAGACGACTTGGATCCCGACGTGGATCCTGTTCCTGATCGGCTGCTGCCGATCCCATTGACAAAGCCATTGGTCGATCGAACCGTTTTGCGTCTCGCTGCATTCGACTCAATAGACCCGAAAGAAGCCCCAAACAACCGTTCACTGAAGAGAATCGTGTCACCTCGCAGGATGTCACCAGGTTGGCAGCATTCAATCTGGAAAATCTCCGCCGCATTGGATGGTTTGAGCGCGTTTCGTTTGTCTTCGTCCTTGGTTTTGGTGTAAAATTGGCTCACGGTGCTCTGCTCACTCGACATACCCATCGCATTCAAAGCAAACACGCGCACGCGATACACTGTTGAGCACCAAATCCTTCAGCACTGCAAACGATTCAGTACCTTCATACGCTCTCAACCATTCCTGTGAGTTGGCCGCAAGAGCATTGGCAGCCAACGTTAGTGTTGTTGCTCCTCCGCCTGAAAGTGACCCATCGAACAAAGTCTCCATGAATCGAACCTCTACGACAAACTTGAAGGCACCGTGGTCACCCGCAAACCAATTGAGCGTCACAGTTGTCGCCGTTGTGGCACAAGTGGGAGCATTTGGCGCCGTCCAAATCTCCAACGGCTCGCTCAACGCCACGGCGCGAAGTCGGAACGAGTACTTGGTGTTGGGTTCCAGCCCACGATAGCATACGATCGAGAAATCCACTCCTGCTCTCGTTGGGTCGTCTGCTCCGCTTTCATCGCCTTTGGGGTCCAACGACATGGACAACAGACTCTTCAATAAAGCCACTGCCATCCACGTTGTGCTCTACTCGAGCACATGCTGGCGACCAGCTTGCATCAACAGGATCAATTGGGTAGAAGGCGAAACCGACCAATGTGCATTTGGTCAATCCCTGGTGGTAACCAGCGAGAAAGCCGCGATTTGGCAAGTTGTTGGCGGGAAGTTTTACATCGCATTGGCGCTGATGCCGCTCATGTGGCATGTTCTGCGATGTAGCAAGCGCCAGCCAAACGGCAAACGCAAGAGCCACGTCCCACCCGACAAGGACAACGAAAATGACAACGACAACACCAAATGGACCGTCATGCGGGCGGTGGAACAAACTGATCAACCGAAGTACTCGTATGCTCAATAGAAGCGTCGTGGCCATCGAGAGAAAAGAGAAAAGCATGTTAACTGGCGGTGTCAATATCTTGGTCGTCTAGCTGAGGAGTTTGTTTTTTTATTACTTGCGCTGGCGTCTTCGCTTGTTTCGTGTCGACGAATTGGTCATGAGACCCGTGTATTTTTGCATTCTGTTTACAAAGGATGGAAATGTCAGCAAATCCATCGGCATGATTCACTGGACACGAAAAACTCACCTTCTAGTCATTTCTTCGGCCGAAATCTCGTCCCGCAACGCCTTGGCGTTGGCTTCTTCCATCAGATTCTGTTGACACACTTGACGGTACTCTTCTTCTATTGCGCTATTGAATCCATTAAACGATCGCCGGCCAAACGAAGTAATGGGAATTGACGCGTCTGGCACATCGACCGTGCACACCAATCGATCGTCGTCTGCTGGGTCCTCTCTGTCATTTCATCGTTGCCCAGGTCCAATGCGATCAGTTAACCGGTTGCTTTCGTTCCTGTGTGTTAATTCAATACAATCACAAATGATCCGAATCCACTCACTCTGTTGACAGTTCCTGCCAACTGTTGGCTTTGGTCTTGGCGGCGGCGTTTCGCGCACTCGTGACGGCGCGTTTGCGCTGCATAAACTGAACGAGCCATTGACAGAAAGACCTCAGCAGACATTCCAAAGAATCCACGAAACCATAAAGATTGTCGTATACCTTCATGGCCAGTGTCTTTTGCGACAGAATGGCCCCATTGCCGCGTGGTTTCGCCGGCACATTTGCCGTCGAAGTGGAAGCTGCCGCAGGCTTTGCTGGTGCTGGTGATGCCATGGTGCGGTTCCTAACTGCACTCACCCCAATTCTGTACAACAAGGGACTCCTACCAAAGCATCAGCGATAAGGGTTATGACAATACGGTTCTTATACGGTATATGATACAGTATTCTACAGTACACCCTCTAGGGACCAACACTCCCTTCAGATACAGTCTGCAAGTCAAGAGAGAAAACCAGAGAAAAAAAGAAAGGGATTGCTGGTGTTGTTCCTGTTTGGTGTGAAGGTCCCCTTTTAGCTTGTCGCGTTCTGATTGGCTGAAATTGGCTTCCACTCACTGCTGATTGGCTGCAAATCCTTTGTCCAAGCCAATCAGCGGCGTCTCGTATGTTCTATGTTCCACCGCACACACCATCCAGAACCAGAAACTGCGAGAAACAACAGGACAGTGCTGAGTGCTGAGTGCTGTGGCGAGGCTTCTGGGTTTTACTTTGACGATCGCGCGCTTTTGGCTGTCTCTCTCTCTCACTCTCGCTTGCAAGAGAAAGCGGACGCTCCCAAAGGAAAAAGCCCTCTGGCAGTCAGTCAGTCCGTCAGTCCACGCAGTGCAAAGTCCGGTCGAGTCACGAATTATTCGCATCGCCAGGTCAGGTCCTCAACGAGTTTGCTGTCCAAGGGAGAGGGGAGGATTTGCCACCGAGCTCGAGTTGAAGTGGATGGTGCTGGAAGTGGAAAGCGATAGCCCGATGATTTCGCCCAATGCCGCCGCCAAAAAGGCCGCGCGCGAGTTGGCGGCTGGCAACGTGCGGGACAACCCGTTGCGACTGTCGGAGATTGAAAACGCGCACTTATGCCCCAGTGCGCGCATGAAAATGGAGGAATTGTTTCGCCAATGGCTCAATGTGGACGGCACCAAAGAGATGATTCATTCGCTCGTGGAGGACATGCGCACAGACAAGGAAATCGCCAAAATTCTGGAGGCCCATGGCATTTTCTCCAGCGCCGGCGTGGTCAATGGAAGTGCTAGTCATGCGGCAATGGTCTCCGCGGCTGCACCCACGTCACCGTCGTCGCCAGTGTTGACCGGCGCCACCTCCCCGGGTGGCGCCATTCATAATATCACGTTGTCGTCCTCACCGTCGTCTACTTCGAGTATGGAGCTGCATTCGCCGTCGAGAAGTCCCAAGCGACCTCCGAATTACTACCAACAGCAGCAGCAGGCCTACGGGACGTCGAATTCGCGCAAAAAACAGCATCTTGTCAGTCTGTTTGGCGAAGATTTGCATCTCGCTGCGCCTGAAAACGAGGAGTCCGGTGCGACTGCTATGGATACCACTTCGATAACCGCGAAAACCACAGCGACAGGAACAGCAGTAGCAGTGTCACCAACTGGGTCACCGTTAGCGTCGTCATCACCTGCAGAGAAACCCGCAACAGTAGAACCTATGGCGTTGACATCTTCCAAGCAGGCTGTGGCTGGCAAAGCGCCACTTTCGCCGAAGAAAACCGCGTCATCTCCCTTGCGCAACCAGATTCCACGCTTTTACATTCCTGGGGAAGGACGAAGAGGTCGTCTGCGTGGATTGTCAACCGACACGATCGCACGGAAAAGTGTGAGTCGCCAAGGGGCCGTAGAAGCGCTGTTGCTGGTCATTTGTTGATCTCGTACGTGTGCATGATGGACAGAACGACATCGAGGCGCGTTTTGCCGAGTTTCCGGACGGCATGAAAGTCGAAGATTTCGTGGCGATCACCAAAGATTTGTGCGGCCTGCCATCATTTTTCAACGCTCCGTTTTTCCAACGCATTTTGGCGTCTGAAAACGTGGCCTTTGACGAAGACAAACGCATCACCAAAGACAGTTTCCAGCGCTATTGGCTCAAAGAAATGGCTCCTTACGACAACGTCGAGCGGTTCTTTAGAATAGTACGTTCTTTGGGCGTCGACATTGGAGCACAAGACGATGTCTGAGCGCAGTATGGATGACATGGCGTGTTTGTTTGCATGAGCGTAGGTAAAACAAACTGGCAAGGATTATATTGAGCGCGATGACTTTGCGCCCTTTCTGCACGGTGAGTAGGCGAGGTGCATATGTGTGCACCAACAAGAGAACTGACCTGGTTGTCGGTGGCCTGCGTGCAGAATTGCTGAAGTATCATCCGGGACTCGAATTCCTGAACAATACACCCGAGTTCCAAGAGAAATACGCCTTGACGGTCGTCGTACGGATTTTTTACTCGGTGGATAGAGATAGCAACGGCCGCATCACGTTACGGAAGCTGCGACGAAGCAACTTGATTGAGGCCTTCAACTGCGTGGACGAAGAAGAAGACATCAACAAAGTGAACTCGTATTTCAGCTATGAGCATTTCTACGTGTTGTACTGCAAGTTTTGGGAATTGGATACAGACCACGACTTCTTGTTGAGTCCGGACGACCTCGTGCGCTATGGCGGCCACGCGCTGACGCGAATCATCATTGATCGCATTTTTGAACACGGAAGACGCCCGTTTGCGCGTGTGCAAACGCTCTCGGCGGAAGAGAAAAAGAAAATGAGTTATGAAGATTTTATTTGTGAGTTGTTAGTTGATTGGGGCTGGGGTGGGCGTGAGTGAAACCATCGAGTGCTGAATAATCCGACGATGATGTGCGCCACAGACTTTATGCTTTCGGAAGAAGACAAAGGCAATCCCGTCAGTCTCAAGTACTGGTTTGAGCTGATCGACACGAACGAAGACCATGTGATTCGTGCGGACGAGATGCGTTTGTTCTATCGTCATCAAATCCATCGTATGGAGTGTCTGGGCCATGAGGTCGTGCCTTTTGAAGACATTTTGTGTCAAATGTGCGTCTGCCAGAGCGAACGCCTCGGAGTGGGCTTGATGACTGATCGATTGGTGTTTTACTGTGATAATAGGGCTGATCTATTACATCCAGCCGTAGACGGTGCCTTTCAGTTCCAAGATTTCATTCGCGAAGACAAGATCCGCATCGCTGGCGTCTTCTTCAATGTGCTCTTCAATCTGAGCAAATTCATCGAGTTTGAGCAGCGCGATCCTTTCCTCTTACGCCAGCAACTGGCGGAACCAGAGCTTACGTGAGTGCTTGTGCTGGTCAAACCCTGTGTTGTGCAAAGCCTAACTCAAATCTGTTCACAGGGATTGGGACCGGTATGCTCGCGCTGAATATGCTCGTTTGGCAATGGAAGAAGAAGGTCGAGAGGATGGTGCGTTGCCAGAACTGATTTTTCGTTGTGACGTGTGAGCTCCAGACTGACCGTCTTGTTTGTGAAATGAAATGGAAATCAATTGACTGACGAGCAGACAGCGCGATGGAGATTGACACAATGGATGGTTGGTATGTGAGTGAGGAACAGGACGATGAGCTCGAGATGATGAATGATTCGGACAGCTCCAAACAGCTCAAGGGCTCCTCGTCGTCGTCTTCGTCGTCGGCGCCAAATAGAACAGCGGAAGCTCCTTTTTGAAACCCCAGAACAGTGTGCATTGGAAACGGAATCGAATGGAACAAACGCAGAATTCTGTTCGACCAGAAGGCAATCAGAAGATGATGGATGATTCCCATGGTTCCACTTGTTATCTCGTGTTGCATAGTATCTGACCACTGTGGATGATAGCAGCGCTGACTGCTTGCTCTTCTTGATGACGCTTCCTTCATGCTACTACCAAACGTTAGCCTTTGGTTGTCTTGGCCTTTGGCTCTTTGGTTGGTGGTGGTACGGCATCTTCTCCTCCAGGCGGAGGTGTGGGCTCGGACTTTGGTGGCGGCGCATGGGAGTTGTATTTGGCGGCGCGTGCGCGGGCCAGTTTCTTGTTGCAGAGCATCAGCAGATGCACTTGTTGCTGGCATTTGGTCCAGTCTCGATCGTTGTCGCCCAAACACTCCTCCACATCGTAGTACTGTTGGGAACAGCCCATTTTCTCGATCATTTCGTCAATATCGAGGTCCTCACCATAGTCGCCCTTGCTGCCTTTGTGCAGATTCTCATTCATCCTCGTACCTATTCGAAGAGGAACGTTGTGGTGTGGCCCACAACAAAAGTCCAATGACACGCAATCTTGAAGCTGGCATTCGCCGAAAACCGGTTGCACACGGTACTTGGAGCGTGCTCAAACACCTTTCGTGCAAGAGAAAGACCGGGAGTGATCCAGATGCAAGAGTGATGGTCTTGGAGTGGGTTGTTCTGGTTGTTGTCAAAGTCTCCAAGGAACAGGGAAAGTGAAGCGGAGAGGTTTGAGGGTGGCGAAGTGGACGGAAAGCAATGGAACTGGCGAGCGGAAGAAACGGAGAAGACGCCTTCAAGGCCCATTTCCAGGCCAAATACATGGAACTGGTGGCCCAGGGGCTCAGTCCTAATGATGCAGTCGCCATGGCTCTGCAGCAGACCCAGCAGCATTTGCTGGCCGTTTCGGCGACGTCCTCGTCAGCAGCTTCTTCTTCTTCTTCTTCTTCCGACGTCAATGGGAATGTGCATGCGAGTGGTACGGTCACTGCCTGTGTGGATCCTGATCAGGTGGTGGTGGCACTTGCGTCTGCAGCTCAGGAACAAGAAGAAGAAGAAGAAGAAGCACAAGATATTGAGATGGTGGATACACCATTGACCGTGACAGAAGATATGGAGCAAGATGACGCAGAGGAGTATGACACCAATGATACAGCACCTTCTACTTCAACCAAGACAGCGAATGGAGAGTCATCGAAGAGTCAAGTCACTCCATATGGAATCCAATTGGAACGTTGCGTTGAACAAGCCAATGCCAGTGGAGACTTTGGTCCTGTCAAGCGACTGGTGTACGAGGTCTTTTCGGACAATGAGAAGCTCAATGGCGCGTTTGTCGTGACGACAGACGCAAAAACGGATGATGAAAATAGTTATTGGTGGCGGGTGGATCGACCACTGGTGCAACGAGTGTTTGCGCTTTTGTTGGATGGCGGAATCCACGATCAAGACCAGCAAGTGGCCGTGCAGAACACCTTTCGCAATGCACTCGAGATGCTGGTGAATGTTCCATGGAACAGTTGTTCTAGTTGGGAAAGGCCGCGGGCGTTGCGGTTCTTTTTGATTCTCTTTGAGTGTCCGTTGGTGTTTGATCCGGAATTCCTCAACGTTGTTGGCGGATTGTGCAAACTGTTTTTTTATTGTGCTTCATCCGCTAAGCAATTGCTGCGAGCCCAATGGCAACAGCACTTCTCCAATGATGAACTGATGCGGCTTCTTCAGGCCCTGCAGCAAGCGATCACTGTCTGTCTCTACAGTACCAAAAGGATGGAACTCGCATACGCAGCCTGCAGTCTGATGAAAGAACTCTATGACGTCAACGAGTCTCGAAGAACTGATGCCAGAGGACCGTTCGCCTCATTCGATGAGTTTTACAACGACGCGGTCAACTCGGAAGTGGACTTAATTGATGATTACGCACGGTCAGTGTTTTTATTCAACAAGCGTCAAGCGCTTCGACACCAAGACGATGAGCAAGAACAGAGTGCATCCAGCAATGAGGGCTCCTCTGGGGGAGATGGTGCCACAGGAAATGGTAGTACCAGCAGCCACAGCCACAGCAATAGCATTCGAAGAGCGAAGCCACCACGCAATATGCTCTCGGAGTTGTGCTTTTGTGACTTTCCTTTCGTACTTGATGCGGCTTCCAAGAGCCGGATTCTTCAGGTCGACTCTGACGTGGAACAGCAGTCTCGTTTTCGAGATGCCTTGTTCTCGAGTGTGTTTTCAACTTCCTCGTCCATGTCGCCGTACCTGATCCTCCGAGTTCGCCGTGAGTACATTATCCAGGATGCACTGCAGCAACTCGTGCGTGTTGCCTCTGCGTCTTCACAATTGAAAAAGCCCCTCAAAGTCAAGTTTATAGGTGAAGAAGGAATCGACGAAGGCGGTGTGCAAAAAGAGTTCTTTCAAATCCTGATCCGTCAATTGCTGGATCCGTCCTTTGGTATGTTTGTGTACGACGAGACCACTCGGTGCCTGTGGTTTAACTGTGACTCGCTTGAAAGTTGCATGGAGTTTGAGTTGATTGGGGTGCTCTTGGGCTTAGCCATCTACAACTCTGTGATTCTGGATCTGCATTTTCCGCACATAGTTTACAAGAAACTGCTAGGGGAGACTGTGACCCTGGAAGACGTTGAGATATTCCTTCCTGAGTTGGGCAAAGGCTTGCGCCAGCTTTTGCAGTTTGACGGGAATGTGGAAGAGACATATTGTCGCAACTTTGAGTACTCGTATGAGATGTTCGGCGAAGTGAAAACCATTGAGCTCAAACCTGGGGGAAGCCAAATTGCGGTCACCAACGCCAATCGCCGCGAGTACGTCGAGTTGTATGTGGACCATATCGCCAACAAATCCGTTTCCAAGCAATTTGACGCATTTGCCCGTGGGTTCAATTGCGTGTGTGGCGGTCAAGTGCTCAAAATGTTCAACTGGGAAGAGCTGCAGTTGCTGATATGCGGTAGTGAAGAACTAGACTTTGACGCCTTGGAAAAGGCTACCATTTATCAGGACGGTTTTGACGAGAACAGTCAGGTGATTGCGAATTTCTGGAGCGTGGTGCATGAAATGAGCATGGAAGACAAGAAGAAGCTTCTCAAGTTTTGTACAGGGAGTGATCGCGTGCCCATTCGTGGACTCTCGAATTTGCTGTTTGTCATTTCTCGCAACGGACCAGACTCGGATCGGTTGCCAACAGCTCACACATGGTAAGAGGTTGCATATGTCGCTTCTGAGGGTCCAAAAGGAGGAGCCAACGTTTGTCATGCTGGAAAACAGCTTCAACCACTTGCTTTTACCAGAGTACAGCACGCGCGAGAAGCTGAAAGAACGTTTATTGATCGCAATTAGCCAAGCTGAAGGCTTTGGTTTGAGATAAGGTCGAGTCCAGGCACACCACAAGATGAGAAGGAGCACATGCGAGACATAAAGCGACATACAGCCAGCACAAATCACAAAACAACCGAAATTGGGTATAATGCTAAGCATTGGGTTTTGCACGCTATTGACGGCCGTTGACTTCGATGTCCAGGCCAACGCCGCTAGCACCCTATCTGATTATCTGTGTCTTTGGTAAATGCCGGTGTCGTGTGGTTGGTGAAGCATTGTGAAGAATGAATCGTTGAGCACCGCGTCATTGGTCCTGCTTGCACAATTGCCTCGTTCACACCCTCTCATCGCAGCAATGAGCATCCGCTTGGACAACTGCAACTGACAGCTAAAATGCTTGAGTTATCCTCCCAATCACAGCATTGGCTTCAGCAAATGCGGTAATTGCGCCTTGACTACCTGCAACAAGGTGGAGATCGCGGTGGATATCAGCGGCACATGGCTCACGCTTCTTGCAGTTCTTTCGTCGTGTTGGTTGCGCTCGAACACGCCGGCAGAGATGGATGCTCATCATGTGGATGCCATGACCAAAGGCAAACAAAGAGTTACAAGAAGCGTTGTTTGCAATTGTAGCTGAACAATGGCGCATTGGCTGCCTCTTCAGGCGAGGAGAATGGTGGATGCAAAGGTGTTCGTGATATGATACGAAATAGTCGCTTGGTCATTCTGTTCGCGTATAGATCCGTCGGCGAACAGGAGCATAAGGTAGAGTACCATCAACAAGGTCAACGGTGACCTTTTGCCGACGACATCGCATTGAATCGAGTAACGACGCAAAGCAATCATCATTGGTGCCGTCCGCGTGACTTGGGCTCAAGGTCAAGACAGATTCAAAGTTCAACACAAGACAGAATGCGAAAGGGATCTAGCAACATACATCCACCACAAAGGGCGCAAATCAAACACCACTCAAACGCAACCCGAGACTACTCGGTGCAATGCCTTGAAGAGAGAGAAGAAAACAGTCAGTTTTCTAACCGTCAGCCCCATCTACTTCTGCTCCTCCACCTCCACTTGTTGCTGATCCACTACTTCTTGGGTTTCTTGTTGGATGAAATCCGTAATGTCCTGGAGGAAACGATCCATGAAGCGGTCGTCGTGGGACAAGAAATGGTCTGCGCCGTCGTACACCACCAGTTTGCCGTTCTTGGAAGCCTTGAGCCACTCCTCTTCCGCGTCTCGGTGGTGCAACGTTCCATTGATGAAGAGGATGCGTCCAGAAAAGTTTGGCAGAGCCTGGCGCGGATCCGAGTGGCGGAGCAAGTCGATTTGCTTGTCGATTTGACCAAAGAAAACCCCCGAGCGAAGCGCAAGTTCTTGCAACAAGTCGTCTGCAACGTGACCGTTGCTTTTAGCATTTTGCTGCAGTCCCGAGAGCAAATCGATAGCTGACGTGCGCTTGAGATCTTTCTTGATCGATCTCAGGGCAATCACCGGTCGTAAGCCTCCGCCCACACCCACATTTTGGCCGCATAACGTGATGACGGCGGAAGCAAATACATCAGGGTATTTGCCGAGAAACTCCATGGCGATGTATCCACCCAGCGAGGCGGCGATGAGAATGGGCTTTTGGCCATTGAATTCCTGAAGCTGCTCGCTTGCCACTTTGTGGATGGCTTCCAGACTGGCTTCCAGAGTCAGCGGCGTGTCCATGAGTGCTCCGTGGCCTGGCAGATCCATGACCACACAGCGAAAGCCCTTGGTCTCGGCCAGTAGTTTGGCATGGGGAAGAAACATTTTGCGATTGCCACCGCCCCCATGCACAAACAGCACACTTTGCGCCTGTCCTTTCTCGGGGCCGACGGCCTGGAAATGGCTGTCAAAGTCGATGGTCGAGTGGCTCTTGAAGCATTCCTGGCAGCAGATCTGCGGGCTGTTGGGGGTCTCGTCGCTGGCCAGCGCGTAGTTGGTGCAATTGGCGCAAAAGTCTCTTCCACAGCCCAGCGGCGCCGCGCAGACCACCGCTTTGGCCAGAAACCCGAGCGAGCGCTGGCAGTTGGCACACGTTTGCTTGGGCATCTCTTGGAGGATTTGGTAACTGACTTGGCCGTTGAGGAGGTCACTCAGAGGTTACATAGTAACACTAGTGTAGAGTGTAGGCACGTTCGGGCCGTCGTTGGCTTGACGGAGTGTTTCAGTCCAGGACCAGACCCATTGGCCTCTTGACCCATGCAACCCATGCAACCCATGCAACCCATGTGCTTCTCAGCTGCACCACATCCTGACCAACACTCTCTAAGGAGTTTATTTCAGTTAAATGTTGCAGTCGGCATAGGAAGCTGAAGCTGGAACTTCTGGAAGTGTGTTGCTGACTGATTCTCGAGCTCACAAAGTGGCTGCATTTGCTGAACGCTGCAAACGAGGCAACCAAGGCGCACGTACTGCGACAAGGGGCTGAAGAGCGAGAGAGAGAGCGAGAACGCCAAAGCAAAATGGAGTTCAAGTTGAATGAGCTGCGAAAGAAAATGCCCAGCAAACGTGCGCTGGCCAAGCAGTTTGACTCGTTTGTGCAGCAAAAAGCTGTCTCGATGCTCTACCCGCCGGCTACCCAGCAGCGCATCTATGAAATGGCGGAACTGATCCGCAAGGCCACTTGTGGATTTGAGAAAGAAGAGAACTGGGCCAATATCATGCAGGTGGTGGACGAGCTCTCCAGTATCAGCAACAAGGACGTGTGAGTTTGGTTGTACAGTGTCTTCGTGATCTGGACGGATATGGCTGATGCCGACTATCTATCTGCTTTCATGTGCTGAATAGCCTGAAGGAATCCATCCGCTGTCTTCGCATTCGCCTTGAAGACCCCGACCACAAAGTGGTCATCCACGCGTTGTGGCTCACTGAAGCCGTGGTCAAGAACTGTGGACACGCCGTCCATGCAGAGATAGCCACAGAGAGCTTCATGGACGAAATGCAGACACTATACAAGGTGAGCAGTGTCAACTTAGCCACGATAGAGTGGCCAAAGAAAGATTTGTGATGTAGTCACTAATCGATATCGCGGATGGTTGTGGATCGCAACCTGAACGTAGGATCACTGCAATAAGCGCGGACGTGACAGCATGGAAATCGCTTCACGTGTGTTGGATCTGATTCAGGGATGGGGCGAAGCGTTTCTTCCTCTTCGTGTGAGTACAGCAGTGGCACGGTGCTTCTGATTCTCCATTACATGGCTTTTGTGGATGGAATCTGCTTCTTGGTGGACGCAATCAGTGACTTGACCGGAGCATCTGCTGTGACTAGCATCGCTATCCATTGTTTATTGAGACGTACCACAACATGCGCAAGCGCGGTGTCAAGTTCCCAACTCAGTACGACGCGTCACGAGTGCCAGTGCTGACGCCCGGCGTCGATCCATTTGATCCTTCAGGCGGGCTTTCTTCGGCTTCCTCGTTCAGTGCTGGTGCTAGATCCAGCTCGTCCACATCTGATTCTCTTCCACCACCGTCCAATTGCTTTGGTGATCTCACTCCGTTGGAGGTCGTCTCTGTCACCAAAGACGTGACGGAAATGCTCGAAGACATGCTCCACGAAGCAGCAAAACCTGATTCCAACATCACTGACAACGGAGTGCTGCTGGTAAACCACACTCAGGAGAATCTGCTAATAGTGGATCTGATTCTGATGGTGGTTATGTGCAGGAGCTGGTGGGGCAGGCACAAGAACTGATTCAGCGAATGGAACAAGTGATTCAGACGGCTGTCAGTCAAGACGATGCGGTACTATCGTTGTTGGGATGGTTTATGGCTTCTGTCGTGGAGTCTGACTCTGTTTGTGGATTGTGTCGACGCTATCAGAATCTTGAGCGACTGCTTTGCGCGAATGATCGTGTTCTCGAGTGTATAAAACAGTTTCAAAGGATTCAGCGCCAGAAGCAGTTGGACAAGCAGAAGAAGCAGCGCCATCAGGCTGAAGAATCAGAACGAGCCAAACAACAACGTCAACTCCAAAAACAGAAACCAAGCGTGGACAATCAATGGGAATCAGAAATCGAATCTGCATCGACAGCACAAGATGACGACCCGTTTGACTTGTTTGTGCATCAGCGAGCGTCAAGTTATCAGAAACCTTCAGAGGCAAGCGATATGCTGCAACTTGAAGACAACCAGCATCAGAATCAGAATCAGTCCCATAGTCGTGTGGACGAGGAAGACGACGATCCATTTGCTGAATTTGTGCAGCAACGACTAAGCAAAGTGTCGATCAATTCGTCTGATAATGGCAAAGTGTCGACTGAACCCCAGCGAGACCTCATCGATTTGTGGGACACCAGTGACAACAACGTTGAGTTGACAGCCAATGGATCTGCCCACAATCCCAATGAGATCAAGACCAGCCCACTGGAAGCGACCCCTCTTTCGACCACATCAAATCAGAGTCGGTCCTCATCCACCAATCCATTTGACTTCTTTGAAGAGGTAAAAAGTGTATTTTGTGTTAATCTGGTTTTTGTTTACACAAGACTCACTGATTTGGCAACTTCCTTATTGTTTCTCTCCTAGAAACCCCCAGCCACTGTGACTCTGCCTGTGGCTGCGCCTCCTGCGTCTGTCGCTCTTCCTATAGCTTCGCCTGCTTCTTCGACCCTCCCACCCTCACAGCCAAAGTCGGCCAACCCTTTCGATCTCTTTGATGACTTTACAACTTCACCAGCTCCGTCCACTGGGTCGTCGACTACGCCGTGTCGTCCGCCTTCCTCAAATCCGTTTGACTTTTGAGTTGGATGCAAGGCGTTTGTGTTAACCAAATTGTGATGGACACGCTCATGGTTAAGAGTTGTTTGGTACAGTACTCATGTGTGTTTGTGGCTTGTTTTAGAGCTCTCGATTAACAGAAAAGGAACTCGGTAAACTCATTCTTGTAGAGGTCTTCCAACGAACTCAATGCCTCCATTCCGTTTCAGTGGACAAATCTCCAGTCATTCAGCTTTCTTGTGGCGTTTCTTGTTGCGGCGCGTCAACTCAAGCGCATCGTCCACTGTGTTAACGTCATGTTGGCAGAAGGACCACTGCAGTTGCGCGCCCAAGGAGACGAAATGCCCAGCAAATCGACACATCTTGCACTCGCATTGACTTGTCCCCTGTCGCAGAGTCTGCAGCTTGTCTTTCGCCATGTTGCTGGCCAGTGCCGACTCTTCATGGCGATGTCGCACCAAAAGACAAAGAATTCCTCCACAGGCGAATGACTCTCTCACTTGTTCCATCGACTTGCTGTCCCATTGCCTAAACACCCAACGAGGTGCACCATTGGACGCGCTGAAAGATCTCCACGCAACCAGTCGACCACCGCGGCGTACACCAGCGTGCCATGCCGCACTGTTTTCAGCGACACTCTGCACCAGATTTCTCGCGTCGACCGTGAACCCAAGCGTCTGTGTCACGGGAAAGTAGATCTAGAGGCGCATTTGAAGTTGGGTCCTCTGCTCACAAGCAGCACTGGCGCTGACTCACTCACCTTTCGGATGCGCACACGACGTCTTCTCTTGCGCGATCGCTCGGCTTTTGGGTTGCCTCTGGCGGCTTCTGGCGAATCCTCGGACTGATCTTCGTCGCTCGCTCGAGTCAAGTGGTCCATTTTCTCTCTCACTGAATGACAAGAGTGAAGATGCCAACGAGCCCATCGACTTCTTTCTGCTTGTCGGTCGGCACCAACGTCTCGTCGCAGATCCAACATGGAATCAGAATCAGACGACAAGAAATGAAAACCCCAGAAAGCAAACGAGCCATTAAGCCAAAAGCAATATCATCATGCATTATGTTAACTGAACGCGTTCGCTTCTCTTCACCCTTGCGCATTCAGCACCATTCCTCCATCATTGTGTTGACAACGCCCACTTCGCTGACCGTCGAGTACACCATTTGCACCCGAAGAGGATCCGACATGGCTGGTGGGCCACAACTCATCAGTTGACACTTTTGCCAGCCCTGGCAGGGTGGTAGTATTTCTTCTTGGCGACTCAGCGCAACGTAAAAGTCCTGGTCCTGACCAAAGCTTTCGTGGCCCGTCGGCACTGCACTCAGATACCAACGGTGCACGAGCCACCGGAACAGCGCGAACCACCGCGTCGGGGAGTGCTGGTGGATGTACATGCAGCAATCGTCTCGCACGGCTCCGGTGCTCAAGTAGATGCCATTGAGTTCGTGGTAGGCCGCGCCAGTCACCTCGAAACGCCTCGACTCCTTTGTAAACTGAATCTGGAGCACGCGACCCAAGTGACGCAGCACTCGGTCCTTGGTGGATGCACGAGTTAACGTGGCCCAGTTGCCACCAAGCGGCTTCTTCAGCGACTCGAGGCGAAGCCACTCGTATGTCCATTTCCACTCGTCCGCGTGGTCATTCAGCCATTGCTGGGCCTCTTCTGCGCGGTCGTATAAGAGCAGCAACAACACAATGCGGTCGTAGATGGCGACGGGGTCCGTTGCCAAGGACCCAAGGGATTTGCAAATGGACAGCAACTCCACTGCACAACACGACGGCGCTTTCGCTTGACCAGTTAACAATTGGCGAGTCGGTGGAGGCTCATTAGCCGCCGCCGTCATCAGCTTGCTTTGACGAGTGATCGCCGCCATGGCCGCCACGTCCTGCCAATGCGTCCCACACACCACGTGAGTTGACTGTTAACTGAGGGATGGACTCGAACGTACTTGCTCGCCAATGGCTGGTTCGCATTGCGCCGGGGCGTCGACCAACTTCAAGTAGAAGTCTCGAGTCTCGCGAAGGTGCGCTTTAGCCAAGTCTCGTTCCTGTTTGAGCTCAGCGTAGGTGTGGTAGTGGATGTAGTCAAGTGCATGGCAGTGGCGAAACGCCGCCACTTCTTGCTCTCGATCCGCTACGATTTCTTCGGCCAGGAAGACGCCGTCAACGAATTCTTCTGCTTCTGCTTCCGCTTCTGCATCGTCTTGGTGGTCTTGTGTGGATCGTTTTCTCTTCTTGAGCAGCCGCGTCCTTGTCATCATGGTATCCCAAGTGATCTGACCGTTGCAAATGGAAAAGAAGGTGGTCAAGGCGCTTGGGACCAAGTGCTGGTAAGACAATGGAGGAAGTGATATGAGCAATCTCCAGTTCGTGCTTGGTCCATGAAGATATCGCCAGGCTTGGTGCTCCAGTCCTTCCAGTCCTATGGGATGCAAATGCTTTCGCTTTGGTTGCTGCTGGTGCTTTCCATCATCATCAATGGCCCCAGGTGATCCACCGTTGACGCGAGCAGCCTGACGCTTGGCCCCGGTAGATCACTGGCATGGCAGTGCACTTGCCAGCCGCTTTCTGGAGGCAAAATGTCTTCTTCATGGCCACTTGCAGAGTACAAGTCCTGCATCACACCCCTCGAGCTCCAGGCTCCACACAGTACCCACTTGTGGGAAGTACCTGCCACATGAGCGCGCAGCAGCTTGCAGACGTTCTCGTCTTTGGTGCGCACGTAGGTGCAACAGCCGTCGCGGACTTCTTCGGTGGTGCTGGTGTAAATGCCGTTGACGTCGACACTTCCGGCGCCAGACACCTTGAAACGTCGAAACTCTTGCGCAAACGGCATCTGCAACACGTCCCCGAGATGCCCCAGCACGATTTGCTTATTGGGGTCTCGTGTCAACGCACCCCAGTTGCCACCAAGCGGTGTCTTCAAGGATTCGACACGCAGCCACTCGTACATCCACGTCAATTGCCACGGATGGACCAGCACCCATTGCTTCACGACGGGCACTTGTTCGTACAGTTGGAGCAACAGCACAACCTGATGGAAACCCATGGCAGGATCCACCTCGGCACAAGTGTTGGTGGTAGTCGTGGAGGTCAGCAACCTGCAAATGGCATCGACGCCAGTACCGGGTGCAGCAAACTGGTGAACTGGATCCATAGAGTCGCGCATAGTCGTCAGCGGTCCGCTTTCATGATGGCATTTGCCATGCGCACGGCGGCGACTTCTCGTCTGGAGGAGAAACTGTCGTCCCTCGCGAAGACTCGCCGCGGCCAGGTCGCGCTGTTGCTTGAGTTCATGGTACTGCTCCAGGCTCCACCAGTCGTCGGGATGGGCTTGACGGAACAAAGCCACTTCTTTCTCTCTTTCAACCACCAGTCTTTCGGCCTTTCGGATGCTGTGCAATTCATAATTTTCTTCTTCTTCTTCTTCTTCGCGTCGTCTCGAGGTCATGTTGGTCAGTCCAACCAAACACGTGCCCGTTGGTTGCTCCACACACACACCACCTCATCTGCGACGTGGAGCAGACGCGTTGGGTCGCCCTGGTGTGCATCTCTGCGGCTCTGCGTCTCTCCTCTCTCTCTGCTTGAACCAATTTGTTGGTGTCTTAACCTTTGGTTTGAAAGTCGAAGCGAAACTCAAAGTCCATGCCTGTGCATGCAAAAAGCGATCGTCACTGGTTGTCATGACCCTCGACCCGAGCGCGCTTCCTTCCGATTGACTTCCTTAGAACACTGCATGCACCACCGTGGACTCACCATAATGCACCAGTGTGAAGTTCAAGATGAACGTGAACAACACCATCATCTTGCTCTGCACATTGAAGAAATGCACCTCCAACACAAATGCCAATGTCTGGACCCCGTTGACGCCAAAGCGTCGCTGGATCAGCACAAACACGATGGCCAGAGACGCCAACTCTAGCAGCGCGTACAACACCACATTGCGCGTGGCGCTTTGGATGCTCTGTGCATTGAACTCGCGAATGCCGTAGAAAAACTCACGGTTGGGGCCCTGGAACGTCGCGTAGGCGTATCCAGCTAAGGATCCACACCCCACCCAAGCCCAAGCAGTCAACGATGGTCCGCTCCAGTGGAAGATGATCTCATGGATGGCATGCTTACCGTAGAAGAAGGGAACAAACACTTCCACGTATTCCGTCAAGATGACGATCTCCACCAGGTGCATAAACTTCAACAACTCTCGGAGCAATTGTTCTTGTCCATCAAAGCTGACGTTGGCTCGTACTCGTTGACCACTTGACCATGACGGCACCAGACTCGTGGAGGGTTGCACCACGCGCGTCTGCGTGAGGCTGGGCGTGGTCTTACGCACGCATTGGTCCAGCATAGTCAAGGACTTGAACGTCAATCCATCCGAGGTCTCCAGTCGAATCTGACTCTTCTGCTGGAGTTTGTCCTTGTGGGCCATGGCAAAGCACACACAAGCGTCCACGACATCTTGGGTTTTGTTGCCGCGCCCACTCAGCTCCCGGTGGCGGTGCACCAGCAGCTTGGCTTTGCTATCCAGATGCCACAAAGCAAATGCCATGTGCACGAAATCCCAGAGCATCAATGCGGCCGACGTGTAGATCGAAGTTGCGCTGCCCATGCAGATTGAGGTGTACATGGCATGGAAGAGCTCGACCATAAACACCGCTTCCTCGGCCGCGACGTCCTCCACTGAATTGGCCGCGATTCTGCCCGCGAGAACGGAGAAGATCATCTTGATGCACGGAAACAACAACGCAATCACCACCTGCGCGGTGCCGCGAACTCGACGATATCCGACATGAAAGCCAGAGTACACAGTCAACAATGCAAACTGGAGCCCGACGAACAACCTGTGACTGCGCAGAGCTTGCGCTTGGTGGATGGTTGGCGTGGTTGACGCCTGGGCATGAACACGGCCTTGCGCTTGGTTGGCTCGTTGCAGGATCTGCATGAGCGACCCCATCACCAGTGGCATCACGGTGACCATGTTGAGTAGCACCGCGAATGGCACGGGAAATACCCCGAGCATTTTGGCATTGGCCCAAAACCCAAACGGCAGAATCGGTGCCAGTACGACGGTCACGAGAATGCTCACTCGAGGCGAGATCTTCCATCCAAGCATGTACTCAAATTGCCAGATGTTGGTGATGATAAACACCACGCCGTTCAACAGATCCCGTAGAAAAAAACCGAGGTTCGCTCGTAGCCCTTCACGTGGTGACACCAGAGGCCACATGTTGATCACCACAAAGTAGGTGCACGAAGGAATCGGCGTGAGCACCATCAAAGCCACCATCCACCATCCTTTGGTGGTCGTGCGATACTCTTGAAAGGCGGCCAGTCTGGCCACGGAATAACTACTGGACGGGGTCATTCGGCGAAAGACTGCCGATTTCATGCGCTTGAATCTCGTGCTCTTTGGTTGGTTGTGGGCCAGTGGAGAATGGGCACGGGAGGTCCAAGGCGCAATCGCCATTTCGATGTCTTGATCGCTTGGCAACAGGTCGTTTCGATCAATCGATCAGGTTCTCCGAGGACCCACCCACACGTGCCAATACGTGTTTGAGCCATCGATGCAGCCAGAAATAGTTGACAGGGCGTCCCGTAGTGTAATGAAACGTTGCCCACGACAAGATAATCACCGATCATCAAGTCCAAGAAACTTCCTGTCTTCTCGCGACTGTCCTCAGAAGCTACATCTCATGGGGATTGTTTGTACTCAAATCAAACCCACAAACCGACGGTCCATTCCATTCAAGACAACAACGCGTTCATGCGTTGCCATCCACCACCAAAGGGCCGCCAGTCTAGCAACTGCGTAAACTTCTGGATGAGGCCATTGTGCTGATGAGCGTGGCTTTCATTCTCGGTCGTCTTGGTCGGTTATAGGATGTGGATGAGACAGCAGCAAAGGTCACAGTGCAGCCCCCACACGGATCGACCACCACTTAATGGTCGTGTGATGCGCTTGGGTGGCTTCCAGGCTTGCCATCGAGTAGCTACTTGACGAGTCCATTTTGCGCAGGATGGCGGATTCCACTCTTCATACTCTCAAGTCTTTTTGACTCGCTTGGAGCCAAGACGCACGCAGTGGGGGTCGTCAACCAGGAGTCAGGTCCAGGCATGCAGTGTCTGCTGCAGTCTGCTCGGGATGCGAGCTATCGAAGATGAAGGTGATACTCGGCAATGGGCCGAAGTGAAGTAGGAAGGCAGGACAGTCGAGCAGGCATCGATGCACCGTACAGCTTGTGTGGAAGGAGAGGAGACAAGAGGACTAAGTGCATGCTTCTTCTACTAGCCCCCTAAGCGATGCCTCCACTCGATCGCCAGCATCAAACGGACCTATTGGTGATCGGAGGTGTTGTTCAAAGTGTGTAAGACCAATTCGTCGAAGCGGCCTTTCGAGCGCCAACCATCTCGGATGGGGCTCTGTCTCGTACGTGGATCGATGTTGTCTCGCTTCCTTGGCGATGAAGAAGATGTGGATCGGGAGGAGAGAAAGCAGTCCAACGCATCAGTCCTGACGCTTGGACGAGAACGTTGGATAAGCTGCGACCCTCTTCGCATTGAAACGCTCAAACTCGTTGCGAGTCTTGAATTGAAAACCACAAGCTACAACTGACAGCACCCTTTCTGCCAAGTGGTCCAGTTGATTCTTGTCACTGGTTCAACTATGGTGATGACTCGACGTGGCCTTTTGCGCCTCAATACGTGCTTGCGCAGCCAACTGCTCCACTTGATCAACACTTGCCGTGCTGACCTTGGAATCACCGCTTGCACCCAGATGCCGACTTCGTCCAGTCGCTTCGGGAGCAATGGCGTTGACAGTCTCTTGGACCGGAGCCGTTGCGTTCGTGGCGGTGTGGCCTGCTGGTTGTGCGCCTTCTTTCTCCGAGTGACCCATGATACTGCTTCCAGCCATCTGCTGCGCACTCTCCTTCGCACAAGATCCCGCCTCTGATGCCTTGTCGTTCACGGACTGCGCTGTCTCCTGTGCGCCTTCCTTCACCTTCTCCGTCGCTGACTCAGCAGTCTCCTTCGCACCTTGCTTCAAATCTGACGCTTTCTGCTGGGCCAAAGACGCAGTGTCCTTTGCACCTTCCTTGACATGCGACACTTTCTCCGATACTTGTTGGCCGGCTTCACTCGCCTTCTCCTTCACATCGCCAGTGCGCATACCGACCATCCCAGCGGCCGACTCGGTCGCTGACGACAAAGTACCTTCCACCTTTTGCATCGTCTCGGATTGGGCCGCAGTCAACTTCGCATGCTCCCAGACTTCGCGGACATACTCAACTGACTGCTCTACCATCTCCACTCCCTTCGCCACCACTCGGGTCCCAATACCGCCAGTGACCTTCTCGTCAACCTTCTTTGCCGTCTCCGTGATGCCCATGCGTTGATCCAAATGCTTCACTTTCTCGGCTGCAGCGCCGGCGGTTGATGACACACCCAGAGTTTCGTCCACTTTGTCAGCTCCCCGCGCAACTTCACCAGTGGCCACTTGAGCGGCGTTCATCATGTTGTCTCGAGCCGCTCGCACAGTTTCCATCGCCGTCTCAATCGCATCCATCGAACGCTGCCGCGTGGCATTGACAACGTTCTCGAGCGACGAGGACGTGGTGTCGCGCGCCGATTTAGCAGATTTCTAGCATTGCAGCGACGATGAGCCATGCCAACGTGGAAGCCTCCACAAACTATCGAGAAGTCACGCACCCAAAATTTCTCGTCGTATTCGCGTGCGCGATTCTTGACGGCATCAAGCGCCTCGCGCACTTTCTCCAGCGACCTCTGTGCTGCGTGCATCGAGGCTTCAGAGACGTTGTACAGCTTGGATTGAAAGGAATGAGTCACCGATCGTAGCTGACCATCAACAGGAAAGGATTCTCAATCTTGACACAACTCGCGTAGGTTCAAGTGCTTTTAGTAGACTACCTCATCCACTGACGCGTGGGCCGTGTCCATTCCAGATCGAAGATACGAGTCGGCCGTCTCGGACAACTTGTACTCTTCGTCGTATTCCTGCAGCTTCTTCTTCAGCTTGTCCAAGTAGGTCCTGGTCTCTTGAGCACCCTGGTCGATCTGCTGCTGGACCTTGGTGAGGCCTTCTTCCGTGCTTTGACGTGTTGCGGTTGCCGTGGACATGGTGATCAAGTGGATTGGTTCGAGATTCTCTTGCTGGTGGTCTTTCCAAAGGAATTGTGAGGCTCTCCTGTTGTCTTGTGGGCATGGGCCTCGCCAACGGTCGCTTCTCTAAAGATGAGAAAAGTGTTTCTGCGTCAAATGGAGCCTCGTCCCAGACCCAACTTCAACCAGGAAGACGGTGGGGGTGCGAGACGATCGGGAGCTTAGTAGACAAAAAGTTCAAGCTCTTTTAGCACTCGTACAGCTCCGTAGCACTTGCGACAGCATCAAACGTGTTCCGAGGTTTGCAGGGAATAGAGAAGAGACCTGACTTGGCAATGGACACACAGCCTCCTCGTGTAAGACCGGCATCAACACAGGTCAACCATCAACAACCGTTGAAGGGAGTTACAAACACTGTCTTTCCTTCTTCGCCAAAGCGTCGACAAAAAGTCCTCTTCTCCACGACATGCAACAATCAGATTCAATCGTTATTTCGCCAACTCTCTCTTCACCTGCCGCAAACCTTGCGCTACTGGTTCCAACAGCTACAGCCGACTCTTGGGACTTCAGCCATGACGACGACTCGACTTGGCCTTGTGCGCCTCAATGCGAGCTTGCTCTGCCAACTGTTCCAGTTGCTCGATACTTGCCGTGCTCATCGGCTTGCTACCCTGGGTCTCGTTGCCTTCCATCGCTTCTTTTCCCTTTTGTTGGGCAGAAGACGCAGTGTCTTTGGCCTTTTCTTGAGCTGACGACGCCGTGTCTTTGACGGTTTTGCCTGCCTGCTGCGCGCCTTCCTTCACCGACTGACCCGTCTCGCCCGCTTTGTCCTTCACAGCTTTGCCAGCCTCTTGCGCGCCCTCTTTCACAGACTGACCCATACTGCCACCTTGGCCTCCACCACCGCTTCCGGTCATCTGTTGCGCACTCTCCTTCGCAGAAGATCCCGCCTCCGCCGCCTTGTCTCTGACGGACTGTGCCTTCTCCTGTGCGCCTTCCTTCACTTCCGAGGCCGTGCCCTTAACCTTCTCCTTTGCACCTTGCTTCACATCTGACGCTTTCTGCTGGGCCAAAGACGCAGTGTCCTTTGCACCTTCCTTGACATGCGCTGCCTTCTCTGCCACTTGCTGGCCAGTTTCACTCGCCTTCTCCTCCACATCGCCAGGGTGCATACCGACCGTCTCTGCAGCAGACTCGGTCGCTGACGACAAAGTACCTTCCACCTTCTGCATCGTCTCGGATTGGGCCGCAGTCAACTTCGCATGCTCCAATACTTCGCGGACATACTCAACTGACTGCTCTACCATCTCCACTCCCTTCGACACCACTCGGGTCCCAATGCCGCCAGTGACCTTCTCGTCAACCTTCTTTGCCGTCTCCGTGACGCCCATGCGTTGGTCCAGATCTTTCACATTCTCCGCTGCAGCGCCAGCTGTTGACGACACACCCAGGGTTTCGTCCACTTTGTCGGCACCACGGGCCGCTTCACCAGTGGCCACTTGAGCGGCGTTCATCATGTTGTCTCGAGCCGCCCGCACAGTTTCCATCGCCGTCTCAATCGCATCCATCGAGCGCTGGCGAGTAGCGTTGACGACATTCTCAAGTGACGAAGTTGTCGTGTCACGCGCCGACTTGGCAGATTTCTACATTTCGACAGCAAATTCCAATGAGGACAAGTCATTCTTCCGCTCAACAGCTCTGCATCATGGTGCCAGTGTCAGACAGGCGAGTAGACGTACCCAAAACTTCTCGTCGTACTCGTGTGCGCGGTTCTTGACGGCTTCCAACGCGTCGCGCACTTTTTCGAGCGACGACTGAGCTGTCTGCATTGAGGCCTCTGAGGCGTCATGTGACTTGGCTTGAATGGAATGCGCCGCCGCTTTCAACTCCTCCACGGACGCGTTGGCCGTGTCGATGCCAGATTGCAGATACGAGTCGGCCGTCTCGGACAACTTGTATTCATCGTCGTAGTCATGCAGCTTCTTCTTCAACGTGTCCAAGTACGTCTGGGTCTCTTGTGCGCCTTGGTCAATCTGTTGTTGCACCTTGGTGATGCCTTCTTCGGTGCTTTGACGGGTGGACGTGGTGGTCGACATGCTGAGCAATCGAATGCACTTGGTGGTTGGCTTCTTGGGAGGTTTTTGGCTTGTGTTTCGTCTTCGCTGGTTCACTTCCAAAGTGATTATGAGCAGTGTTGTCGGCCGCGCCATGTGCTTGACGCGCCTCGTCCCAAGTCCAAACGTCGCAGTGCCAACGGCATGATGCCCAACCTCAGGGCAAAGCCACCAACGGTCGCATGTTGGTGCCTTCCAAAGTACTTGGCATGGACAAGGATCAAGTTTGGCAGGCAGCTACCGGTTCAATTGACACGACTGCAACCAGTTAACAGCGTACAAAGAAGAATAAAAAGAAGAAGCAACAACATGATGATTTCAGGTCAGTTCCGTGCTGTTTGGGGCTCTACAACAACGTTTTTGTCATGTCAAATCAAGCTAAATGGCGCTAAGTAGGAATTGCAAAAGTACTCTTTTGGTAGGGAGAAAAAAATGAATAATTACATCGGTGGGGCAGACCGTCCCAACGCGTTAATTCGTCGAATCCTCGAGCTTCTTGGGCGAGTCAGCCTTCTTGGGCGATTCGGCTTCTTTTGCAGCTGTTTTGGCTTGCTGCAAGGTCTCCGACACATATCCCACCGACTGTTGCACCAATTCCACGCCCTTCTTGACCGCACGCGTGCCAATTCCGCCCGTGATGCGCTCGTCCACTTGCATGGCTTTCTCGGAGACGCCGTAGTATTGGTCATACTCCATGACACGACCGGCCACACCCTTGACAGTCTCGGTCACGGTGCCACTGATCTTGTACGTCTCGTCAACCGATTCGGCGCGCACCACAGCGTTGCCCGCCGTGACTGTATCCCACAGAACGGCCATGTCAGTCGTGTTTCCATTGACGTCAGCATCCATCAGCACGACTACGCACCCATAGCGGAATGGCCAGCCGAAGTGGCCGTCTGTTGAAGCGAATCACGCACGCGTTGCACTTGTTGTTGGGCCAACTCGATGCCATCGACGGCTTTTTGGCGCGTAGAGCTCACGATGGACTCAATGGAGCTTGCGACCGAGTCTTTCGTGGAGACAATGCCACCCTTGACCGTTCCAACCGACGACACCACAAGCGACTATCGCACGTCAGTGAATGCGCACTCGCTTGGCGTCAGCCGAACGCCTTTGGGGGGGGGGGAGGCATTTGACATACACAGCACCACCACCAATAGACTCACCTTGACTTTCTCGTCGTACGCGATGGCGTGGTTCTTGAGGTCTGCCAGGGAGCCACTGACGCGTTGCAAGGACGCGTTGGCCATTTCGACCCAGGGCTCCGTGGAGGCCACCGACTTGTCCTTGAGCTTTTCGCCCACCTTCTTCAACTATAGGCGCATCCATGACGGTGGTGAGCACTGTGGGCCCCCCTCCCAAAAATCCCAGTCAAGTGATCTCCCTGTCCAGAAGTAGCCAACACTCACTTCTTCAACCGAACTGTGCACATTGTCAATACCCGTCTGGAGATACGACGAAGCGGTCTCGGACAGTTTGTAGTGCTGATCGTATTCTTGCAGCTTGGACTTGAGCTATTCAGATGTATGCATGGTGCTGTGGGTGAGCTCTTGGTGGGCGACTGACCCCACTGCAGGGAGGAAGGAGCTCGCTCACCATCTCGAGATACGAAGCGGTCTCTTCGGCTCCGTCTTTCATCTGCTGTTGCAGCTTTTCAATTTCCGCGGTGGTAGTGACGTTGGTGACTGCCATCTCTTCGTCTTCTTCGTGGTGGGCTCTTGGGGCTGGTGCTCGTGCTGTGACTGTGACTGTGACTGTGACTGAATGCCTTGTGGCGCAAGTTCTCGACTGACTCGGTCAAGTAGATGTGACTCGTCGACTCGACTGTCTCCGCAATGCCAAGACCACGTCGAGGACGTCACGTCCCAAAAGCGGTCCTCCAGGCCACCTGCCACCTCAGTGAAACTGGAATTTGACAGGCGAGGAACCAAAACAAAGAGGATATCCTTTCTCAAAGGTCCCGCAGAGAACAGTCCAGGGCAGCAGGTTCCGTCCAGGACTCGCTGGTGTCCACCATGGAACCACCCGTGCACGATGCGTTGATGGCTTGGTTTCATCAAGCAACGGCGCCAATCAACTCGCCAAGCGACGCCAAGCAGCATGCCGTGGTCCAATGGTGTCGCGAGCTGCATCGTGCGTTCTACAACCGCTCGAACGCGGCCTTTTGCGCGTCTCAGGGCCACAAATTCATCCAATTGGAAGCCGCGTTGGTGCATTTGTTCACGCAGCTGGCGGCGGCGGCGGCGGCGACCCACCGCACCAGCTCACCAGCGCAATTCAAAATTTGCGAAAGCGGCGATTTTTGGCGTTTTGCTGTCGATTTGCTGCTGTGTTTCGCGTTGCAGATGGAAAAAGAAGCCACCGGAACCGTTGCCAACGCTGCTGCTGCAACTTGCGCCAGGCAGCTGTCACCAGCGCAACGTCAGCCTCAAGCACCGCTGGCATTCCTGTCACTTGGCGCATTGAAGCAGTTGGTGGCGTCCAATCCAACCCAAAAGCAGCTCTGTGAGGCCCAAGGAAGAGTCAATGCCAAGCTGACGGACTTCTGTCAGCTGCACATGGCGTGCATCTCTTCTTCAAGCTCTGTGTTGGTGAGTGGCAACACTTGTTGAAGGGTCCAAGTTGGTTGACTGACGGGACGAGGACCAAAATGGGACTAAAACGACCTTCTCGAAGTGAATAGGACGAGAGATTCTTTGCCGAACTGGTGGAATTGTTCCACGTCACGACGCCATTTGACTTCGATGCTGTACACGCCAAACTGTGGTTTCTGCTGGCGACTCGCCAACACAGCGCACTCATCAAGTTGTTGGAGACCTTTCGAGACGTATTCGACTGGCAATTTCACTTGTTGTTGCATGAGATCGCGAAAAACAAAGACTGGTCCAGTGCCGAGCTCTTCACGAAGACCTTTGACGAGGATGCGGCTGGTCAGCCCCGTGGTACGGTCCGAAGCGTGTTGCGGTTGGTGCTCTTGGTGCATCAGAGTGCCTGAGTGAGTGTGTGTGTCCCTGCGTTCCAAAGGGCAGGTCTCGCCATTGCTTTGGTCCAAGAAGCTATTAACCTCCAGGAACTGAAACGAGTGAGTGGGAATGTGTATGACAAGTGTGGGGCTTTGGCACAATGACCGTGTTGATTGTGTTTACGCCCACGTCGGTGACTTGTACTTGCAGGCCCACAAGCTCATGCATCTGTTTAGTGTTCAAAGTCATTTCCCTGACCTCGACATGCTCTACAAGCGAGATACTCTGGTCAAGCTGTGCGAAAAGCAGCGCTGGCAGATCGCTTGTTCCTTTGTGGGCGCTGACAAAACGCTTCAACTCCAGCTGGTCCAAGCGATCGCTGCAAGCGGTGAACGGCGGAAAGCTGAAGAGTTTGCTCAACGTTTCCAACTGGAGGATGTACAGTTGGTTGAACAGGAGAGTGAAACACTGTCGTCAAGAGTTCAGGCACGCGACAAGTCCCGTGTGAAAAGCTCGTCATGTCTGCCTTTGCTGCTACCGTCGGAGAGCATTGTGTTCTGTGACTCCGATGCGCTCGTACAGAAGGCGTGGGATCATTTTACGGGTATTTTCGATCAGAAAGATGCATCGCTGGACATGAAGCTGGTTGGTCTTGATGTCGAGTGGAAGCCAACAACGTCCAAGGCCGCAGTCGCGATTGCAAGCATTTTGCAGATAGCATCGAGATCGCAAGTGTTCATTTTGGACCTTCTGGAGTTGCATGTACGTCGGCGGTCTCTGCATTTCGCAGCCATTTGGTTGACTTCTGCTGACATTTGTGCATGATCGTTCCAGCAAAGCTCCCGCATGTTTAAGTTCCTCGAATGGCTCTTTAGGTGCTCAGAGTTGGTCAAAGTCGGCTTCAGCTTTGAAGCCGATCTCAAAGGTATCCTGGCCATAATTCGGTTGTTTCTCGGAAAGGAAGAAGCCAATGACCTCTGTTCATGTCAATGGTAGTCTTGAACCAAACGTTTCCAGAGCGACAAGAGCTCCAATACGTGGAGAGGTTTGTCGACGCTAGCGACTTGTTGGTGTTGAGTTTTGGGGCAACAAGTGCCAAGAGCCTCTCACACGCGACGACACAAGTCTTGGGCAAAGCACTGGACAAGGTAGTGTGCTATGTGGGTCAGTATGCCACGATCCGAACGAATCGACTAAGTGCCGATGCTGCTGTTAGTCCATGCAACTCTCGAACTGGGAAGACCGACCACTATCGGATCCCCAGCTCCGATATGCTGCGTTGGATGCGCTGTGTCTGGTGCAACTAGTCGAGAAGCTAACAGACATGTCCCAAACCAAGTTCACACCAGTGGCCTCGCAACATTTGATGCAAGCTGCGCGCAAACTGGAGGTCTCCAAGTCCACGATTATGGAAATCCACGCGAATGAAAGAGATTTGATGGCCAAACGTGCTCAACGAGCACGTCAGCTCTGTTTTCAACGACTGCAACATCAGCAAACGGGTGGTCATTCGGACGCCCATCAAGTAACACTTGCAGCGTGGCACGCTCAGTTCAACGAGTTGCACGCAGCATACGAAGACATTGAAATGGTGAAAAGACTTGCGTTTCAGAACCGAGTCCTGGCGTCGAACGAATTGGCGACCAAATGCATCTGTTTCTTTGCCAAAGGTAGGTGTCACCCAAACCATGACAAGCCGACTAGGTTGTCCGAGATTGACGAGTTTTTGGGGTGATACTGTTCAGACTCTCCATGTGTTGCGATCGTTCCTCATGACCAACGCATCGATATCGTGGCCGTCGCGAAGTTGAGTGGAGTGCCAAGGCGAAAAATCAAGTTTGCAACCCACGCCGAGTGCCGTCGAGTGTTTGGTTTTGATCCTGGCTGCATTCCTCCTTTCGGCCATGCTGTGGAAGTGGCGACTTTTATCGACAGCTCGGTCGCTAATGTGGAGTTCATTTATGGAGGATTCCCGGAGCCAGAGCAATTCGTTCGACTGCGAGCGACCACGCTTGTCAAGATCACAAATGGCATCGTAGGCACCGTTTGCGTTCAGTGCAACGACCTGACGCACCCTGCCGAAGTCTGTCTGGACAAACTGCGCTTGGAAACGTCGAGAACGACTTCAATAAATGATCAGTACAAGTTTTTAGCCGATTCCATGTTGGGTCGAGTGGCCCGATGGCTTCGAATGCTTGGGATCGATGTCGTGGTATTTCAATCCATGGAGAACGACGATGGCAAAGCGAATCTGCTCGCGCAGGCAGCAAGGGAACAACGCATTTTGCTGACACGAGACAAGAAGCTGGCGGATCGCCGCGACTGCGGCGCGTGTTTTGTGGTCTCAAGTGACGACGTGCATCTCCAATTTCACGAAGTGAGTTGAGTGGGCTGCGATCATTCTCCTTGGGATGGGAAGACTAAATGCAAGTGAACCTGTCGCAGGTCCGCCAGCATTTCGCCATCGAGCTGAAGGAAGAAGACATGATGTCCAGGTTCAAGTGCTTTCATTCACTTGTTGGCTGGCTGACTGGTAGTAGCTCATTTCTTTATCTATTTTGTCAAACCGCGTAGATGCCCTCGTTGCAACTCGAAGGGTTTTGCGGCACTGACTCACGAGCAAGTCCGCGATCGAAACGAAGTGGCCGACAAAGTGATCCGCGCCGTCGACGAGTTCTACGAGTGCAAAGTGTGCCACCAAATCTTTTGGGAAGGACCGAAGTATGACTCGGCCTTTGCCAAAATGCTCAAGCTGTTTGAATGATACTACGCATGGGCTGATGCGCCTCTTGTGTGGCGATGGCAGTGGGATCCTCATTCTCTGCATGAGTCATGAAAAAGGTGCTGAACGAAATATCATGCAAGTAGTGGGGTTGTCTCCAAACGCTTGTGTCTTGACCATCGGAATGACCCATTCATTGGGGGAAACAGGATTCTCATTGGTAGCAACTGCAGCTGATGCCTGATCGATTCGTTGCCAAACGGCGTTGAACACCGGATCGAAGGAGTGGCATGGCACGAAGCTGACATCAGTGGCATGCTTTGCGCATCGGTCGGCAAAGCGACACCTTTCTGACACATCAGCAAACCGAGTGCCTTGAAGTAGTCGATACCACTCGTCTTCTGTGGCAGCGCGTGCTGACTCTTGCTCGACTTCGAGGTGAGCAGGAGATCAGCAAGGCCACCTACCATGCTGGAGCAGCTTCGTTGCCGCCCAACGAATTGCATTGATCCTCTGTGGGTCCAGCCAGAAAAGTTTTAGCCCTAATCTGGTCCTTGGCGTTCTGCGTGGCACAGTCTCCATGATCTGAGTTGCCTGTCTTGGCCATGAGAATTTGGTCAAAGACCCCCGTGGTAGAAAACCCTGCGTCCGCCGATCTGGACCATGTTGGTGGAACGTATGCATAAAGGACACCTGGGCTGATCCAAGCGAACGCACATTGGGTCGTGTCAGGCATGTCCGCAAACTCGTGGGATCTTGCCGATGGAGAACTCGATGGATCCCTGGCTCTGATCGAGAAATGAGTCCGAGTGGAGTATATCAAGGATTTTCTCGCACGATGAATTGTGTGTGTTCTGTCTGCTGCGTACGGGTTGAGGTCACGGGGACTGCTGCTCTCTTTCTCGCTCGCTGTCTACTTGTCTTCGAGGTTGATGCTCTGGCCAAAGCGTCCATACAGTACTTTCTTCAAGGCCTGCAGTACACCAATCAATCAACGAACCAGATGGATCAGCATCAGATGGTTTCATCTTGACAGCGTATGGGTGCGCAACACAACGCACCGCTTGACGGGTTTCGAGCTTGGACTCTTCATTGGAGAGCTTTTGAAGCGCCTTTTTGGTGTCTTCAATGGACTTTTCGATGTATTCCTGCGCGAATTCCTCCGTGTCCTGCACAAAGCTCTCGCCAATAAATAATCTGTTTGCCCATTCACATATCATCATCATGACAGCCATCAGTCCCCGTCCCAGAGCACGCCCTCCAAAAAGCAAGTGAACCAGCCCCACGCACTCGACGTCTTCGCCTTCGCCCATCATCAGCTCCGTGGTGGCGTCGTCCAAAGTGTCCAACTTGTCCTGCAGAAGCTTCTTTTCTTCGCGGATCTCGTGCAAAAGCGCATTGTTACGACCGAATTCGTTGATGCGCTGCTGGTCTTCGCGACGAACCTGGTGGCGGAAGCGTTCACCATCAACAGCCCACAAACACACCATGGGAATCAGAAGAAACAACAGAATCAGATATTAGCACTTTCATCGATGCTGCAACGCTGCGTGGGGTCGTACATCCGCTTCAACTTCTTGTTGTTGCGCCAACATTTTATTTGCCTTTCGTGGTGGCCACACTCTCGACTTTTGGACTTTTTGGGAGTGTTGCCCAGTCAAAACTACCAGTGGAGAACCGGTTCATTATCTCTCTATATAGTAGTCGAATACTGGTGGATGTGTGAATCTCTCTCTATAAGAGCTCAGAGAGTGGGACGCGGGGTTAAGCATCCATCAAGAAGCCCTGCGGGCGGCGGGCTCGCCTGTCTTGAATGGAACGGCAAGCATTGAAGTCACAAAAATTGAGCGCCATTGCGCCGAGTCCGGTGTGTGAGGGTGTCGGTAACGTGGAGAAGCGAAGCTGACAGATGGTGAACCAAAGGTGGCAATGTGGAATGCTGTGGATTGAAACACGAAAGAAAGCACGAAATAGACCAAAATGACTTCTCATATCACTTCACTCGCTCACACCGTCGTGGAAAGAGTTCGACAGTGGACGTTCATCGCGAACAGAGCTCCATCCTTCCAAGGAAAGTCAGAGCGCCGTCCAATGAAACCTCCCGCATCGACGAGTGAAGTCTGATCCGATCCTCAAAGTCATTGGGATTGTCTACTTTGGAAAACCAAGTAGAGAGACGTACCCTATAGAAATGATCCTGTACAAGTACGGTCTTGAGTTGGTTGAACGCCATGGCACCGTGCAGGTATAGCAACTGCAAGTCCCCCAGGGTCAAATGTCAACCGCGCTTGCGTTTGGTATAGAGACAGGCTGGCCAGATGGCATCACAAGGTCTTCATACTGAAGGGTGGGTAACCTTATGGGGGGCTCCATGGGAGTTGCAATCAAGGTGAAGGGCGCCCATCGACATCATCAAAGTGACCCACGTGCTGTCCACCTTGCCTGGTGCCTGATGGCATTGCTCACCAATGTCTCAACACTCAAGTGACTTCGTTTGATCTCTCGTTTGATCAGTCACGAGAGTTCCACAGCTGGCCATGGTGCTGAAAGCGCCGATGAGTCCGATAGAGTGGAGGTGATGATTGATCCGATGCCTACGGCAATTTGATGGTGTGGTCAATGCCTCGTCCATACTCTTAGAGAATCATTGGAGTATCTTCGGTGGCGCCAATCCTCCATTCTTTCCAGTCCATATCACACGGTCACTTGATGAACCCTCAAAAGCCTCGTTTTGTCGATCACCTCTGGCGAAACGTTGAACACAACCTTCTTCTTCTTCTTCGCTGTGTTGTGCTTTTGGAGGCTCATGGGGGTTGCCAGCGGGGTTTGCAGTAGTGGAGTTTTCGCCAACGACGTGAGCATTGTTCGAGAAACGGCGGATGATCTTCACAGCCAGAGTGGCGCAAAGAAGGATCTTCCCGATTGACACTAGACGACGGCTTGAGGTAACCCCATCGCTTTTTTGCTCCTGTCGTGGCATCCTCGAGAAAACACTTGTTGTTTGCATTGCAAAGTCGTTTTGGGTGGAGATTTCTCAACTTGGCAAGTGTGTACATTCGGGGAAAACCATTTTGCTCATGTGATGCTGGGAATGCTTGTTCAACAGTTGTGGTTCTGGAGCAGCAGCCACAACTTCAAATCGTTTGATTGTCGTAACCAGACAACTGAAGAAAACATTGAGGGTTCCGGATAGGGAATGTTCATGATCATTCACCATTCTCTTCTTCTTGTTGCTCAGCCAACGCTTGAGCTCCCACTTCATCCCATCGAATCAGTCGCAGCCGCCTGGTCACAATGAGGTTGTGACCCATTTCTTTTGCAGCTGGGTCCAGTCGAATTTCCTCGAGGATGTACTTGAGCTTGCTCTTCTTCATGGAGCAGATGTTGAACTCGAGTTTGGCGAGCGCATCAAGGGCCCAAATGGCTTGTTGCCCAATCTCCGCCGGAGTATAGTCAATCGCTGGGGGTGGTGGCGGTGGAGGAGGTTCTTTCTTCTCTTCGACCTCTGGGTTGCTGTCTTTCTTGACCATGATGGAGTCAACAGCGCGCTTTTCTTCCTCGGCGTCCTCTTTGCTCTGGTCGTGAACTGGTTTCTTGGTAGCTAGCTCCAGAGCTTTGGTTTTCAGATCCCGTTCCATTTCGCGAGCAAACAGCAGCAAGCGAATGGCACCCTCGACACCGCCATTCTGACCGATCAATTTGATGTTTCGCTCTGTCAACCAATGAACCGTAAACAGAAGATACTAGTCCGCAAGTTGGACAACTCATCTTTTTCAAGCGCTGTTGTACCTGTCGAAGTGACAAGGGCAATGAAACGGCAGAGTGTCATGTACAGCGATGGCTGTGTTTCGACCGTGAACTCGTTGAAAAGAGTCGTGATCATGGGCACCGTGCCGTGATTCTCCATTTCCACTAGTAGGTTTTGCTTGGTCAAGATGGTACTCGTCTTGCTGTAGTTATTGCCGGTTGATTCTACTTGTTGAAGCGGAGGTGACACAGTGTCGGGTGCTAACGATATTAAATCACAAACTCGCTTGACACCAGCGAGCTGAACCTGTGCGACTCACTCCAAACATCAGCGAAAACCCTAGATATGGGATCCAACCGAAAGTCATGATTACCACTGGGTTATTGCGATACTCTGTCATCATTTCGCTCACGACCTGAATGTTTCCGATCACGATGCGCTTCACCGCGTTGTCTCCACCAAACAGTGCTAGTCAACAATGCCAAATGGATCAGCTAGTTCCGCCAGGATGACGCACGTCAAGAGCAGATCAACATTGCACACGGTTACCTTGAAACACTGCCTTAACATCCTTCTTGATAAAATCATCAAGCGGATGGTCTGCGGCAGTTTGGTTCAGGATCACGTAACCCTCCGTCTCTTCCATTTGCGTTCGTCCTTCGCTGCAGAGCATCAGAATGCGAAGGCATCGAATCGACGAGCTACAACAAAAGGTTAACTGAGTCTTTTGTCCAATATGCAAGTCACCCCATGATCTAAACATGATCTCACCGGAGAACGGTGGTGCGGTAGCGATCAATGTCGAAGGCTAAAACCTCAGCGAATTGAGGCATTGGTCTCTTGGTCCAACGGGTGTCGTACCATCGATGTGCTGGATCCTCGGTCGGCGCCAACTCGAGTTGATGGCAGTTGCCAATCAAGTCCAGAAGAAACTGCATCACGGTGTGGTTCTCACACAGCACTTCGACTTCGGTGGACGCTTCTTCAAAGATGCGGTGTCGTGTTGCCACGTCAGCCTCGACGTTTTCGTCGCGCGGTTGCTGTTGTCCAGAACGATCTTGCAGGTCATCGAGTCGACGATCTCGATTGAGCCCTTCGCCTTCTTCAGCAAGTTGAAGAAAGTACTGCACGACGTACAGCGTCGGTTCAAGATACTGAAAGTACTTTCGGCCCACGCGAAGATGTGCTTTGATCTCGTTGCGAAGATCCGAGACGCCGCCGCCCATCTCTCATCGAGAAGTCGTTCGTTTTGTTGCCGCCGATGCTCTCTCTCTCTCTCTCTCTCTCTCTGAGAATGGATGGCGTAACGCGGCGACAACAGCGAAAATAGCACTGACGAGAAACAAGTGACGGGAAGGCTGCGGTAACTGGCATTGACTTGTCGGCAAAAACGCGAAAGCAAGGATCTCTATAGGGTTATCAAGCGATTTAACACGTCACAGCAAGACAAAACGATGCACCTGAACAGAGGTCAACACGACGCTCAGTCACTAAGGATTTCGTGCGTCTTGAACTCTTCGGTGATCTCGGCGTCCGAAATCACGCTGGATGAAGCCTTTGATGGGGGAAAGATCACTTTGTCGCTTGTGGAATTCTTTTCCGACTTTTTGGCGTCGCTCAACTCACTGCTGTGTCGACGAAAAAGTTTTGAAGAACTGTTTGATGATGATGTGGAGGAGACGGACGCAACGGATGACTTGGCACTTAGTTGAGGAGAAGATCCTTTGCCTTTCCTTGGAGACGACGACGGTAGTTTCTTTGCGGCCGGAGAGAGTTTTTGTCCAGATGCTTTGGCTTCGTACTCGTCGAGTCCTTCGTATTCGTAGACACCATCCTCGCCTTCACCGGGTTTCAAATTCTGTCGATATCGCGCGTACAGGCGAAGCACCAGCTGTACCAGATCTTGCTTTTCGATGCATGTGACGTCACTGTATCCGGCGCGATCAATCGCTTGCTTGAGTTCCCGCACAGTCATGCGATGCACTTGATCGATGGAAACTCCGGGCTCCAGAGGATTTGCGTATTCGCAATGCTGACTGGCACCGCCATTGGACGAAGACCATGACTTTGCAGCGGATTTGGCTTCGGAGGCTGGTTCATCTGGAGAAAGAGGAAGCAACCCGACCATCACGCGAACAAATTGAAGAACTTCTTTGAAGAGATGCAACGGTCGTGGACTGTTGTGTCCACCGGAGAATTTGAAGATCTGGTTGGGTCCGTTGTGGCTTTTGTACAGTGAGACGACGTGGTGCGGACCGACCAGTTCGTCCTGCATGCCAACGATGAAGAACCCTGGCACGGTACATCTATACATCCACCGCGTGAGCCACTTGCCATAAGGAAACAAGGAGCAGAACAGAAGCGCTCACTTGTTGATTCTCTCGATGGGTTTGAGCTTGAATAAGTCAAACTTTGCTCGCCTCTTGATGTCTCTTCGGATCAGTCGCATTACCAGTCGGACGGCCACTTTGGGCACCCCAAGCTTGCCGTCTTCTACCAATTCCGTGGCCAACTGCTTGAGGTTGGAAAAAGGCGAGTCCAGCACCATCGCTTGCACTTGGTCTGGGTCGCTCTGTGCAAACAGCAGAGTGGCAACAGCACCCATGCTTCGTCCCCACAATACCACCGTCTTGACATGTTCTTTCTCGCGGAGATGCTGCACCACGGCGCGAATGTCGTTTTGTTCATGGTAACCCAACGACACGTATTTGCCCTTTGGAAAAGAAACAAGCGTAAACACAACACCCGATTAGCTCGTTTTGTTCACCATCAACTTAACGAAGGGAGCTCCGTACCTCCGATAGTCCCGAGCCACAAAAGTCCAATGCAAATACACTGAAACCGGCCGGAATTGCATGGCCCACGATCTCAAAGGCGCCCAAACGACACGAGCTATTGCCATGCAGCACCACAATACACGGCCGAGGCTCGCTATCGTGCCGTTGGATATCCCAAGTCAAGCGATACGTCAGCACCCATAAACGACAGTAGACACAGTGACGTGAGTGACTGACCTGTCACTAGCGGCGGCCGTGGGCTTCCACCAGCTGCATTCAAGCGTATACCCAGCCTCGTTCTTGAGCTGTAGATCGGTTCGCTGGGTGGCAACGCCTCCAATGATCAGCCGAGTGGGACCCAAATCTTCTCGTCGGTAGTTGGCGCGAAGAGGTCGAATGACCGTCATCACGAGTCCTTCGTAGCCCTCGCGGATCATCGTCCAGAGACTGCGATGGTCCTGTTCCGTCGCTGTCAACACAGCAAATTCAACATCCACATTCCCAGTCAGAAATGGCACTGTTGCACGCGCCAAAGAGTTTGTTAGAAAGCGCAGAACGCGGCGAATACCAGAATCGTCCATTTCGATCGAATTGTCGTCGTCTTCCGCCACTTTGGACCACGCAAATAAGTTGATCACCAGTCAGTCGGTTTGGGTTTCTTCTTCCTCTTGATCGAGAGCCCAAAACGCCTTTGAACACACACCAAACTCAGAACTCAGGAATAGAAACCCGTTGAACACGATCCTCTGACGAGCTATCGTCTATCAGAGGGTTTTGAATGGACGCCACATGATCTGCGTCTCGTCCCAGAGCTCACCAACCGACTGAAAAAAAAGCAACACGCACAAGGTGGATGGTTCTTGTTGCTTCAAGTTTACAAAAATGACATGTCGACTATCCAAAAACGTCTTAACATGCATCCAAACAAAAGGGAGACCAGCTAACCAGTGGTCGTGGTGTTTTTTTTCTTGGACTCGTCCAAGACGCCGCCTCCTTGACCGCTCCGTGGACGCACCAAAGGAGCCATCGTGAGAGCGCCACCCGCAGGTGCCACGGATGCAAGTGGTGGGGTTTTCTTGGGAGTTGGAGCTGGCGTTGGTGCTGGAGTTTCAGCGGGTGTTGAAGGTGGTGTTGCGGCAGGAGCGGGGGGCTGCGTGGTCACCTCAGCCGAAGGGGCAGGAGTGGACGCAACCGGTGCTGGAGGTGCAGTGGTTGCTGGGGGAGCTGTCGTTGTTTCCTGGGCAGCAGCAGTGGTTTCTGCTGGGTTTGGTGGTGCGGTACTGCCTGCTGCTGGAGGTCCTGTTGGTGCAGTTGGTGGAGTTGTTGGCAACGGCGAACCATTGTTTGCTGCTCCGCCTGCAGGAGGAGCTGTGGTCGGTCCACCTGCAGTCGCTCCAGTATCAGTGGTTGGAGGATCGGTGGTGTCAGTGTTGCCTGGCGCTTGGGTTGCTGTATCGGTCGTTCCAGAGGTTCCTGGTGCTGAGGTGGCTGGCTGTGGCGGTGGCTGGGTGTTTGCATCAACGGCTGTTCGACCAACAAACCTTCTTCCTGCATTGTTGGTTGTTCCTGTGTTCGTTCCGCCAGTGTTCGTTGTGGCAGTCCCGGGGTTTCCATTGACGTTGGTATTGCCAGTGTTGGCCGTATTGGTGTTGGTCGTCGCACGATTGTTGTTATTGTTGTTGTTTGTGGTAGTGGTGGTGGTGGCTGTGGCTTGCGCATTAGCGTTGGCGTTGGCGTTGGCGTTGGCAACGACATTGGCATTCACGTTGGCGTCATTGCCCGTGGTGCTGGTAGTGGTTGAGGACCAATTATTCCACCATTGCGTCCACCATTGGGCGTCGGCACTCGGCAGACAGCACACCACCAAAACGCACAAAACCAAAAGAGTTCGCATCTTTAGCGCTGCAATTCGAGACTGAACTCTCAAGACTAAAAGTCATTGGGTGGCGCTCGTAGAGGCAGCGCGCGCGACTACTCTCGACAAAGGGAACTGCAGAGGACCAACAGACGGCTCAAGTATCTAATCGGAACATTTGCATGGCAAACCCATTTGAAAAGCTAGTTGCATCCAGATGGAAACTCAAATCCGTCTCTCAATACGAAAAAGCGAGCCAAACGCATTGGACACAACGCGACCAGCTGTTTCAACGTCTCTACATGATTGTTGGAGCTCTCTTGAAGGTGCATTTTCATTTGTCGCAGTGATGCTACGTGTTATAAAGCGCAATTTCCGTATTAACATTCTCCTATAGCTCAGTTGGTAGAGCGTATGGCTGTTAACCATAAGGTCGCTGGTTCAAACCCAGCTGGGAGAGTACTTTTGCGAGTATTGGGGGAATCGTTACTGCGTGTGCTGATGGGTGAGGCACCAGCAGAGATGAATGAGTTGTCAAGCTCATGTAAAATGCGGATTGCATTGATTTGTTGACTTTGTCTGCGATTGGGTTGAATTGTGAGTATAGGGCGTGGGGACTTCTGGTAAAGTTGCAGGTGCTGTTAAGGCAACGTTACCTTGTCATTAGCGCAACATAATGGGAATGCTCCGACTCATTTATGGGCGGCCACCTCGCAATACATCGAACACCTCAACTCCAACAAGCAAACAGGATGAAGAAGAGCGAGCTGATCAAACACTTGTTTCATGTCGCGCAAAAGTCGAGTTCTCGCAAGCGACTGACCAACGCCCACGTCAGGGCCATCGTCTCAGAGCTTACCAATGTCTGGAGCACCGCGCTTCGCAACGACGGCCGGGCCAACATCCACGACTTTGGCCGTTTCGACGTGGATTCCCGAACGGGCAGAATCAAATTCAAGGCGTCGTCGACACTGGAGAAAAAGCTCGCAGGCGAAGTGGAGATGTCTTCCTCCGAGACTGAACCAGACCGGGAGTAAATCTCGGGTAGCTGCAGCTCTAGTCAGGGGGCTGGCTCGCAGACGACCTAGACAACCATCAAGCGAACGAATTGCTTAGACCCAGAAGACGTGACGAACGACTCACAGCAGGGATAGTACACTTGGTATACACGTTTTTTTTTACTTAATGAATCATGAGGACCATCCACGCGCTTTCGTCGCACATTCTGAAGCTCGCGCGGTTCATTTGGCTCTATCCTGTGTCTATTCTAGCCACTTGTATCGAGCATTTTTCTCCTCCACGAGAATGTTGTCCGTCGTCCACGGAGACTTGATCAGACTCTGAACAAATGTCTTCCCAATGGAACCATCCATGGCATTGCTATGCGGCCACGGGGAATTCATCTGCGCGTACGCGCGTTCCACAAGTTCCCAGCACTTGACAGGTGATGCTTTCGTTGGAAACTCAGCCGAAGAAGCACATTCGGTTTCAATCAGTTCTTGGATCAAAAGAGCATGCAAGTGTCCGCGCAACAGGTCTCCACTCGAGGCCTCTTCCTGCAGCGCAATCGGAATGGCTAGCATTTGGTGTTTGGCGTCGAACTCGACGGTCAGCAAATACTTTTCATTTCGGAAATACTGTTTCAACTCCAAAAGACGAGCGGGGGTCGGCGCCAGTTGCTGTAACGACGCGTCCACGCTCACCAAGGAGTGCTTGTACATTGACTTGTACCCGTGAACCATGGTGCGGAAAAACACTTCTCTCTCGCTGACATCGTCTGGAGTTTGCAAACTGGAGCCATTGGAGTGCAGATAGTCGGTGGCCACGAGATGCAAGCGCTGAATCCCATAATCATTAAAAAGAAGAAAGTATAATAATGAGGGTCTAATAGCTGAAACGGTCGTGAACAACAACAAAACTCACCTGCAGGTTCAGAGTTCGTAATGAGACGCAACACATTGACCGATAGACGCAGAACATGTGCAGAAACGACAATCCTGAGAAGGCGCAGAGAGTGTAAAAAGTCTCGGGCCCGGTGAATTTGGAGATCATGATGCCAAGGCCGGTGCCCACAATAGACGCAAGAATGGCTTGGGACCCCGCTTTGGCTGTCACATCGGCCAGATTCTCTTTCTTGGCGAAGTTGTTGTGGAAACCAGCACGAGTTGCGCTGGCTGAGAGCCATGAAATGTTCTTGGCCACGTTGGCGATGGACGCCATTGGCAAGAAATACGCAGGAAAGAGTGGCGTCAGGATCTCCATCAACACAGAGGCATCCAGTGCCACAGCAGAAGCGATTCGCCATCGTTTGGGATCCGCGTCGTAACGATTGTTGACAACACTTGCAAAGAGAACACCACCAAATTGCCCAAGACCATCTTTGAGGACCTACAGTCCATTCACAAGTGAATTGATTGAAATGATTTGCACCCCCTAGTTTTTGGGCAACGATCGCCAGCATTTAGAACGTACCCAATTAATGGCAGCAGCGGTAGGGATGGCACCTGCACCGAGTCCAATGGCATACAGCAACGACTGCATCGAGAGCACTCCTGACGCTGAAGAGATGGTGAACCCCAAAAAATACCATTTCGCATAGGGCCAATAGTCACTTGTGACAGAGGCCTTTGCATCTCGAGGCAGAAAGAGTGCCGAGAGGTAGTCCATGGTCTTTTGCTCCATTGAACTCAGCAGTTTCCTCGCACGAGAGCCTCGACCTTTGGCAGTGTCATCCGAGTAATGATCCGTCGTAGCTGTCGCGGAAGAAGAGGAAGAGCTTGGATGCAACGCAAACATGTGCTCCTTGGTCTTGCGCAGATGAAATGACTCGAGCGGCGCGTGCTGGTCATAGCTGTACACTGTACTGCCGTCCACTTGGGAGATGCCATCTGTCTGGGATGCGATGGGCTTCAACTTCTTGGCAGAAGTGAGCTGTTCAGGCTGCTGGGAACGGTAACGCCGCGGTGCCCATCTTCTGGTGGAGAGCTGCAATGCGAGTCGACCACGGGATCGACCAAGAGTAAACATCAGGTCTGGTGACTCTTCGAAGAGACCGCAAAGCCTCTCGTTGTTTCACTCGTTTCTTGAAGCCCAAGAGACCGACCCAACGCCCTCACTCGCGTGTTCACGAGCGAAATGCAGACGAGTTCCACGACTAAATGCCCGAGCTTTGCCCTGCGCTGCTTCGTAGGAACGTGCCTCGACTGACCATCATTCTGTCATTGTCCACACAAAAAATGGTGTACCCCCCGGCAAAGTACGGATCCGGGTCCCAGATGATTGTCTTTCGCGATTAAGTGCGGATCCTGGTCTCATACTCTGACCCAGATGTGATCCTGGTCCCAGAGCTCTCAGATGTCATGTGGGTCATCAGGTGATATGCATAACAACAATATGGGGGTGTGCTGAAGTAAGGTCTCGTTGGGGTCGACAAGCAGCGGGTGTCGCAGGGGGCTCTGGAAGCTTGCGTTAGAGAGCCAGTCGTGTCAGCACTGTTGACACTGCCGCGTTACATTGTGGCCCGCAGGATGTGGACAGGAAAAACAGTGGAATCCAGCGGGAAAAAATACAAGTGTACCCATCAGCAAGCGGTTCCTTTCACTGCGTTCCGTCCGTTGGGTTGGAATCCAGTGATGGAGCACGCTGGTTGACAGCGAGAGCCTCGTCACCTGCGCAAAACAGAGAGAATGAAGGTCTTGGCATACTGAAAGCCAACGGCGTCGGAGCATCCAGGGAAGAACAAGCCTTCGATCTCCTCTTGGGCAGTTTCGTCGTATATTCATTCGTGATATACTTGTAGCACGTCTTGAACAACTGCACTTCATATTACTTGCCCCTCCAAAGCTGTTGGTGTTGCTCATCATTTCGTTGTTGCAGTAATGCTTAACAGGATCAAATGATGCAGGCTTTCTGTGACTGTGGTCTCGGGGATCTCATTCTCTTTGGCGAGACTGCTCTGAGAGGTTGAGTCCAAACTGATATCTTGTTTGTGGCAAGAAAGCAACGCACCAGTCACCCATCCATCAACTCTTGACAGGATTTGTGCTGAGAGTTCGTCTGTTTGAGAAAGCCATCCCACAACATCAACATCGACAGGCGTCAGCGAAAGATCCGGAGATATCGCAAACCGATCTCTTGTTGGCGTCAATACCATCTACCATCTCTCTTTGATGAGCTTACGATGCGATACACAGTGGACTCGTGTACCGTATCCCGTCCAAAGCGGTCAAAAGGCCAGAATGACAACCCGGCGAGTTGCACCATCAGTCACCAGCCAGTTGCGCAATTGTGACCACAGGATTCGCCTTGTACAGTAACAAATGCGCAGCGATCCAGTGGATAGATCAGACTACGAAAGGACGAATGGCAAAACAAAATTGATTGAATTGTGACACCCACAACGCCGTTCGAAGCGAGAGAATGAAGGTCTTGGGGGATCCTTGTCGAAACCGTTCGCCACAAGCTAGAACCTCATATGTTCCCCATCGTGTTGCGCCGACTGCATCAGCTTCAGTGCTTTCGCCTTCGCACGAGATTATACCAACTCCCATTGGTGAAACCAAACTTGAATCTGCTGATGCTGACAAGCGTCTGATTCATCAAAAGCAAACGCGAAAGCCAAGCGATGGCACCATAGGATCTATGGTCCCATCCTATGATAGGAGCCAGCAAGCAGTTTTGAGTTGTCCACCTCACGTCAAATGGCGCAGACAAAAGAAACGATCCCATACTAAAACAGAATCACGGGCAGATTCTCTCGAAACGAAGATAAGCTTTGTCAGATCCAGCCATGGCAAGAATCGATTGGTGGCAGTCAAGGCAAGGTCAGTGTCGCAGAGGTAGTTGAGGTGGATACTTTAGATACCTTTCGACCACTGCGCGCACCCATGCTCAACGCGGGTACAGTACCGCAAAGCTTGTGGCTCGCGAGAGCGGCAATATGTTAAGTGTACCCATCAGTAAGCGATGGCTCTGAGCCACAAGTTTTGATCTTGAGGAAAGCAGCAAAGATCCACAGGATGGCTTCGCTCAGGATCATTTTCATATGAAATATGGAAGAAATGCGTGAGAGAGATTGACCAAATGACTCAAACCCCACCATATCCAATGCGAGATGCTTGCTTTTGTAGAAGGAAAGCTGAGGTGTTTGGGTAGGTTGATCTTCCTGACTTACCCACCCCGGCAGTCGCCCCAAGTCACACCACGCGCGTTGCAAGATCAAGGGGGTGGGCGTATCCTGCTTGTGCTTGCAGTCATTCGTGATGCAGTGTCTGTGCCATGACTGGTTGCAATTGCCCATTGAGGGTGCTGAGTGGCTCCCACGTGGAGAAACCCCCCCAAAGTGTGCAAAGTGTCGCTTGGGGTGCATAACGAGGCCACTCCGATGGATTCATTCCAGGTGGGAAATCCACCTCCTCTCAATGGCTTGAAGCCCTGGACTTTTTCGAATGGATTCTGTGGTCAGCCAGCGTGTGAGTGACGCTCTGGCAGCCGCCCCACTATTCTAGCAGGGTTTCAGGCATCAGCCGTCATGGCTGCAAAGGCCCAGCGCGCTGCCAGCTCAGAGCTGACGAAGCTGATCTGACACATCTCAATTGGTCCGCAAGAGCTCATTTCGGCTCTTTCATCCTTGTCTGTCCGTCTGATCTCCATAGCAAATCCAAAGTCCATTCCATCCCGTCCCAGGTCTTTCCAATCCAAATCGAAACCGATCCCATGGCATGCACTTCCCTTCCGTTTGTCTGCTTACCGTCGCCGTCGCCCTCGCGTCCGTCGCTCAAGGTGACTGCGCCAACCGTGCTGGAACCGTCTGCTTCCGTCAAGAAACCCTCGTACAAAGTGGTGCGCGAACTCGGCAGCGGACTCCAGGGCCGCGTGATGCTGGCGTTTGACCAGAACGAGAGAACGCCTGTGGCCATCAAGATGCCGTCCGCGTTTGTCAAGCCCGGTATGGTGCCGGCCGAAGACCAACAACGTCTGCTCAACTACCAGATCCAGTCCATCGTGCAAGAACGCCACGCGCACCAGTACGTCAAACACGAAAACGTGCTGCGCTACAAGCGCCTGGTGCCTGGAAAGAAAAACGGCCAGTCCTACGTGGCCATGGTAACTGAGTTTGCGGAAAACGGCGACATGTTCGACATCGTCGCCGACACGGGGGCCCTGTCCGAAGATGCTGCCAAATTCTACTTTGCCCAGCTGCTTCGCGGGTTACAGGCCTGCCATCGCAATGGCGTGGTGCACCGTGACATCAAACCGGAGAATATCCTCCTGGACGAGAACTTCACCCTCAAGATCTGCGACTTCGGCCTCGCCTACATCTGTCCCACCAAGGCTTCGGCTCACGACACGCTGATTCACGGCGTCTCTGGTACATCATTGTACTTGGCGCCTGAAGTGAGCGAGCACCGACGCTTTCGTGGCGCTCCGGTGGATGTCTGGTCGGCTGGTGTCGTTCTGTTCATCCTGTTGACGAGCTTCCCACCTTTTCAAAAGGCCAGCATGGAAGACTACTGGTACCGCAACCTGGTGCAGGGCCGCCAAGATCTGTTCTGGAAGAACCAACCAGAGGCGCGGATGCTCTCGAACCAAGTCAAAGATCTGATCAACGGCATGCTGACCACGAATCCCGACAAGCGGCTGACGGTCGATGAGCTGCTCATGCACCCGTGGCTTCAGGATGTGGACCGCATCGACCGCGTCAAAATCACAACCGAGATGCGCGCAAGAAAAACCCAAAGTTTCTGTCTGCATCGCCACCGCTAGGCCCATCCAGTAGTAAGAGCACTAGTAGTAGTTAATTGTATTTATTCAGGATGTGAACATTCATTCGAGTCAATGATTCCTTCATTCTTGAAATCTTTCATTTAGTCATCCCTTCCTTCCTGTCAGTTGCTGGGTTCGTGTCACTAGCAATTGGTTCCGTGGACGTTGAGAAAGCTCTGGAGTTGAATTCGTCGTCGGCACTGATTTGGATCTGGTCGGTTTGAAGAGATTTGGAGATGCTGAGATGATAAATGCGGTCGAATCAACGCAAGACGGTGCACGGTGCCTGTGGTTCTTCGTCTTAGTTGTGCAGGTGCCAGCTGTGTTGGTGGCGGTGATGATGTCTCTCAGTCGTCTTCATGTTGGTGATGTTTGTGTGGGAGTTGTTGGCGCTGGAGTGGATTTGAGGCGGTGGTGCAATCGCTGACTAGCTCTGGATGTGACCTTCGTCGTCAGATAAGCACTTTGGTTGTGATGTGGCCAACAACCTGATGCCCGCTGAACGGACTCTACACCCAGCAGGGACAAGAGTTGATGATCGTCGCGTCTATCAGTCCTGAATCTCGCATTGTCGACATGCTGATTGGTCGGTCTACTCATCCTTCAGTAACAACGGATCCTTCATGTCTCCATTCCCTTTCAAAATTCGTTCACTCTCTTTTTGCATCCTTCTGGTTTGTCGAACCCACTACCAAATCTGATTTTTGCGCGCTCCAGACTCCCAATGAAAACCGACGAGGCCGAGCCAACTCTTTCTTCTGTGTCCGGGCCGGCACCAATGGAGCCCAAAGCCATGGAGATCGCGACGGTGGACAAGTTTGTCAAGCTCAGCAGCCGCACCATCAATGCTGACAAGTTCTTCAAGCTGCTGGGCTTTGGCTGCGGCACGGCCGGCCATTGTCTGCCGCTACTCAACCGCCGGCAGGACACGGAACTGACTGAGAGCCTCAAGAAACTGGCCTCACAGATCACGATGGCGCGGTACGTCGTGCGCTTCACGGGCGCCTTTGAGTCCTACGAAGCCATCAAAAACGACTCGTGGTGCTACCCGGACGATGACCATTTCCTCAAGAGTCTGGTGAAACTGGAAGGGTACTCCATGCTGCTCTACTACCCGTTGGAGCACATTGCGTTCATCGGGTACGTGGCGCCTAAATTACTCAAAGTGGACGCCGACAAGTACTCTCGCCATTCATGCGCCATGTGGACGCTCTTTGTGGCCATGGACCTATACGCCAATCATCTCCGGTAAATGCTTTCTTCCCATGTGATCTTGTGGATGTCCACAAGGCGGTCTTTCTGACTGGATGGCTCGTGTCGTAACCGTTGCAGTATCCAGAAGCTGAACGCCAGAGAGCGCAAACTGATGGCTGACAAGGATGCGAAAGAAGAAGAAGTGAGTGTGGGTTGTTTCTTCATGTGCTTCTCAGTGGAGCTGATGATGAGATGGCCATCTGCTCCCATGATTTGCAGAAAGCGAAGCAATTGGCGTCAGTGCGCAGCCAGCGACGAGAGCTGTATTATGTGCAATTGCGCAACTTATGTTACCTCCCGACGTGCGTGCACTGGTCGCTCCCCAATGGCCTGCTGCCAGGTGAGTCCACCAGTTCCCATCTACAAGTAGAAACCGCCAATCAACGGCTGACGCTGATGCGTTACTCGCTGACGTACAGAACCCATTGTGCAGCTCTTGAGCTTCATCGAGGCAGTCGTAGGCTTCTGGCGCTCGTGGAAAGCCATGTAAACGCCTTTCGCAGTGCATGTGTGTCTGGTTTCTCTTTCTCCAACTTTACCTCTTGCATTCGATTAACTGTCAACTGAATACGATGTGCATCTGAGTTGGTTCTGTCTGAGTCTTCTTTTAAGATCTGAGTCACCCACTTGAAAGGTCACCATGTTCAAAGTGCCAGTGCGCGTGGCATCGAAGGACCAATGGATCGCGCAGCTTCCTGCTGGGTTGCGTCGAGAGTATTCGCTGGAAGAACTCGAGCAAATGAAACAGCAAGTGGGTTCGTCTCGACGATTGCTCTTGTGTGTTCACTGAGAGAAAGACTTGACGATGGATGGCTGTCCGTCCAGTTCTGCGACTTTGACGAAAGCGGTGACGGCAGTATCTCCGCTTCTGAGCTCGCTGTGTTGATGAAATCGATGGGATTTGACACCAAAGAATCAGAAGTAAGGGTCATGTCTTTTCTTGGTTGACCTTTGGGGGTTTGTTCGACTGAGGTGATAGAGTTGGTTGACACACACAGCTCCAACTGCTCATTGACAAGGTAGACGACAATCACTCGGGTGCTCTGGAATTCCCAGAGTTTGTTCGGGTAATTCAAACGATGATTTCCGATCAAGAAGTGTTGCAAGCGACCCAAAACCATAGTCTTGCTCACTGGTCAACATGTAGCTTGTGAGCGACTTTCGACGAGGCCATGGTGATAAACTGGCGAGTTTCCTTCAATACTCTAAGGTAGCTCTCAAGATACGCCACGAACTCGACGAATTGCTTCAAGAGCCCACGAAATACTCCGTTCCTGCCGGTGTCAAAGGTGCAGTCTTCAGTTGTGGGGTTAACTCAGTGTAAACACTACTTAAGATCGTCTTTATGGTTGTTTAGAGAACGCATGGGAATGGAAGATCTGTGTGCGTGGCCCTCCTTCGACGCCATATGAAGGCGGAACATTTGTGTTTTGCTGCCTGTGAGTCCATTTTGGAAAAAAGTGACAATGCGGTGGCAGCCCAAACAACTGATTGGATTCTTTGTTAGCTTTGACTATGAGTATCCTTACCAGCCACCAACGTTGACTTGTAGGACCAAGATTTATCACCCCAACTTTGTGCCTGTAAGCATTCGACTCGCTTCGACTTCAGGATCTCGTCATTACCACCGTACTGTCCCGTCTCACATGCCTTGGCAGCAGATGATGAATGGAACGTTTGAGATCTACCGCTTCTTTGATGAGTACACCCCCGAGTGGCGAATGAGAGGCTGTCTCGAGAGACTCGAGCGGCTCTTTGAGTTTCCTGACGTTGCGCTTTTGGACAAGTTCCAAGAAGACACTGCGGCGCAGCAGAACGCGTTTGTGGCTCGTCGCGACTCAATGCAAACGAAAGCGAAGGAGCAGCAAAATCCAATGGGCCCGTCACGTCGTTTCGCGATGGAATGCGTCGAGTTGTTTGTCGAAGACGAAGTGAAGTTCAACCAAATCGCTTCCGACTTTACACGGCGATTTGCACACGGTTGAAGATGAATGAGGTGGCTTGGTTTTCAATCTCTTTTTCTGCTTAGAGCTGGAGAGTGCGAGAGAGAGCGTTGACAATGGGTGAAAGCCAACGCTAAATGCAAAGTGATCGGCAGCAGTTGCGGGGATGTCGAGACTCTGGTTTCGTTAATACGTTAGCTATTGTGTGCATCAAATGAATGAAAAGAAAAGACCGCAACTCAAATGGGCAGGCATTTGGTCTCCCATATACGATTACCTACATACTGCAGTCGGTTGGACGCGTACTTGAGTGCGATTTGTTGGAACACAAACGCCAGGAAACAATCCTTGTCAATCATTTCTTCCATACTGGCGCGCGTCAGCACCAACAAAGCACAGTTTGTGGTCGCCATCAACGAGGTTTTTCGCTTCTCTTGGGTCAAAAAGCATATTTCGCCGACCATGGCACCCACGCAAATGTCCTCTGTTGTACCAGCTTCCTCTTCCACAATGGCTCGAAGTTGGCCCTCCAAAAGAATAAGAACACGATCAGGCGTGTCGCCTTGTTTCCAGATCATCTGATTGGCTTCAGCTTGCTCCAACTGAAAGTGATCCAGCAGTCGTTGAATCACTTCCAGAGGTTGTTCAGGGCATAATCGCCGCAATCTGCGCAGATGGGTATATTCGTCATTCGCTTCTGCGTCATCTTCCATGTTACTGTTGGTGCGCAGAAGCGACGGGCTGCTGCGGCTGCCCGATTTTTTTGTTTTTTTCTTGAACCGGGGCTTTCTCTGAGATGGTTTCCCAATATCCGTCAGCTTGATTTCCTCTGGACTGGTCTCAAGTCGCCTATGGTCTCGCAGAATTCCATTCTCGCACCATTTCAGAGCATTATTGAGGTCTTCCGAAACGCAAAATTGAGGGACACCAAGTCCTTCTTCATCGTATTCCTCTTCTTCTTGGTGGAACAACTCAATGAGTTGATCAGAAAAACTCTGATAAGCCGAAGGGATCGCGCAAAACACCAGATGACACGCATGGACGTCGCACAAATGCTTGATTTTCGTCAACCGATCGGCCGCCGAACAGTCCATACCGACAACAAGAGTGAAGTCCAGAATCAAATAGGAAATGCTTTTGCTTTGATCAGCAAACAGTCTCTTGATGTATCCGGTAAGCTTGTTCACGTTTCCAAAGAAGATGTGGCCCTTGAGTTGTACCAGATGAATCAATCGACTTTCCTGGTCCAACAGTTCCATCTGTTCTCTAGTTCTCCAAACGTTGCTTCTCATGGTTGCAGCGCTCATGCTTCCTCTGATCGGGCCACCCGTAGGGGCTCCAGCGCTTTGGAGCACAAAGATACAACAAGCAAGTAACGAGCCAACTGCCAGACCCTGGTTCATGCCCCAGAACGTCATGGTCATCGCAATCACCCAAACAGTCAACAGCTCAAACTTGTCGAGTTCTTGATACGTGTCAATCAGCGCCTCTTTCAGTAAATCAATGCCAATATGAATCATCAAGCAACCGGCCATGCAACGTGGTACATACGCCACCACACTCGGTCCAATCAACAAAAAGAACACCATGACACAGCCGATCAAGTAACCACTCCATTTGCCATGCCCGCCGCATTTGTAGTACAGTGCTGAAGTCGAATAGCACAAATAGTTCTGTACGCTGCCCGCGCAACCACCGATGAGGTTTGAGATGCCATGCGCGACAAGTTCCTCGTTGATATCCACTTCAGTGTCCGTTGTAAGACTCAACGATGGGATGTTGATTGGTACATGCATCAGCGAGAAAAGCGACAAACCCAGTAGCGTTCCAATCTGTTTTGGAAGCACGTGCCACGCGATTAACCTGAAATCGTATTGTTCCCAGAGTAGATAAAACTCGACCCGAGGTGCTCGATCAAAGAACCATCCATGAGCCACAGCAGTCTCGAACGGGATGGCCAACACCAACAAAGCCAAATAGAAAGCAGGTGGGATCATCACAAAATAGATTGGCGGAAACAACGGTGAGGTGAACCAACGCGTCAACAGAGACAGACAGAGCGCCAAGAGAGCGGAACTGGTCCAAAGCCACACGATTTTGTCGTCAAACAACGACCACAAACCATCCAGAGTCCACGCAAATGCTCGGCCAGTGGCGTTTTCAATACCACTCTGCAACACAAACGCACCGATACCGCCAATTGCTCCGACGATAATGTGTTTGGGGAACATGTAGATGATGTTCCCAAGCCGGAAGACCCCCAACAAGTAGAACATGGCGCCAACGAAAACAGTTGAGGCCGCATACGCCATTAGAATTGTCGGCAGTGTCTGCGGGTTGGCTGGCCCGAGCTCTTCGAGAATGGCGAGGGAGAGTGTGTGCATGAACGGTACGTTTTCAACCATCATCATGCCGATGGAGCAATTGAAGTTGCTTTTGGTGACAAACACAAACTGGCAAATGGCCGTCGTTAGCAGAAACATCTGGATGCCCAGCGCTCGTGGCACAGGCATTTCGCTCCATTCGACCGGAAAAAACGACAACCCAAACGGCACGCAGATCATGAGGTTCAATACAATGGCGATCACGATGGCCGGGAGCACTTGAGCTTTTTCATGCAGCGCGTAGCGCCAATTGGAGCGAAAGGGCTGGGTCCATTGGAGCGCGAGTGCATTCGTCTCAAACTTGCCGCTACCGAGGTCGGTCGAAGCCCTGTCACCGCCAAGGACAAACGGCGAGTTCTCCTTGGACGGTGGCTCAAGCGACACCACGAACTGCACATCGTCAAAGTCCATCAGACTCGCGGCGCTGTGGCGTTGGCTCTGGGTCGGCGACCTTTGAAACGAAGCGCCGACGTGGTCATGGCGCAGCGGGGGCGTGTCGAAGAGCATTTTGGTCGTGGCCTGGGACGGGGACACCGCCTGGAACCGGCGATGCAACGGTGATCGAAGGGGCGAGCGCAGCGGAGACGGCATCGGCGACCGCATCGGGGATTGCAACAGGTGCACGCTCTCGTCCATTTGATTAGGCCGCTTGGCGACTTCTTCCGCTCTGTGGTGTCCACTCTTCGGTTTTGGTTTCCACCAATGGCAGCCTTACTGTCAACTTAGCAGCAGCCGGTTTCCGCACACGTCAGGTGCAACTCTGGCGTGAAACAAAATGAAACAGAATTAACTGAAGCGTGGAGAGTCGTACCTAATGGAAGAACCACGCAGGGGGGGGGGCCTGTCTGGTTTCTAACTTTAGAAACGCATCGCTCCGCTCAAGTTCGGTTCGTTTCTAAAGTGTTTCTAATCGACCGATCTTTTTGTAACGAGTGGTGAAGACCATGGAGACGGCGGCCTTGGACCAGTTGTTTCAGTTGCTGCATGCGAACCTGGCGGCGACCGGAAGCGTGCGAGAGCAAAGCGAAAAGCAGTTGACGTTCCTGCTGAGTCAGCCAGGTTTCGCGTTGCAGCTCTGCGAGTTCATTTTTGCGTCCCACGAGCACCACGCGGAGCGGCATCTGGCCTGCATCTTGCTCAAGCGGCTCATCCAGTCCCATTGGTCTTTCCAGGAAGTGGACGACGACGAAGAAGACAACGCCGAGACCGAAAAGATCGTCAACAGCGTCAGTGAGGAAGAAAAAAACCGCGTGCGTGCGCTTTTGCTGGACGGACTGCACCAAAAGCTGCAACTGTTTGCAAAAAGCACGCTGCAGACCGCGCTCTGCCTGATTTTTGCGGCCATTTTCGAACGCGACTGGCCCGACAACTGGAAAGAACTGTTTCCAGTGGTGTTGCAGCTCATCGCCAATCCGCAGAATTCGCTCCAAGTGGAGTTTGCCATTCGCTTTCTGCATTTGGCCTGCGATCATGTGGCCAGCGAGTTGTTTGTGGATCTCATCAACACGCTGTTTCCCCATTTGCAACGCATTTTCGTGGCCAAACAAGAGTTTTCGCCGTCCATCCGTGCTCGAGTCGTGTCCATCGTGCAAACGTGTTTGGTGATGGTGGGCATCGTGGCTCAGTCGGGAGACACCAAGGCCCAAACCGTGTTGCATACCAGCATTTCCCCATGGATTTCACTGTTTTTGGAGGAGCTGGTAGCGCCGGCTCAAGCGCTCAAAGATTATTCGCCGAAAATGCAGATCTTATCGTCGCTGACTGCGTTTGTCAAAGAATGGCCCAAGGACATGAGTGAGACGCTGTCCCAGGTGCTTCCGCTGGTTTATGCGATTCTCAAAAATGACATCCAGCAGTTCGAGAAAGAAGTGATCTTCTCGGAGGAGGAAGAAGAAGGCGCGTACGATAGTGATGGAGAAGGAACCCAATTGGGACGAAGTTCTCTGGTGCTGCATTGCTTAGAATTCCTGCTCGCGATCCTGCAGGCTCCGACGAAAAAGACACGCAAATATGTGCTCGAAGTGCTTCAAGACTTTGTCGTTGTCATGATTCCATACATGCAGATTCCTACCCATCAGATGCAAATCTGGCACGAGGATCCAAATCGTTACATCGCCGATGAAGACGACGATAGCTTGTCGTACAGCTGTCGTAATGCAGCTATCGACTTGGTGTCCGAGCTTGATATGATTCTTGGCTCGAACGCCTTGGTCATCATGCTTGCTGCAACTCAAAGCCAACTCACGAACACGCAATGGCGCGTCCAAGAAGCGTCACTACTCGTCATTGGTACCTTGTCATCATCCATTCAGAAGACTTTGAAATCGAAGCCCGAGAAACTACAGAATCTTTTTGACATTTCCTCGTTCTTGGAGACACTGTTCGCTATCATCAACAATGGAAACAACGAAGTGTACTTGAGGGCCAGAGCATTGTGGTGTGCAAGTCGTTTCGCCAAGCAAATGAGACAAGAAATGTTGGACGCGCTGTTGACTGCTTCCATTTCAGGGTTGGACCAAGCCCAAATGCTTCCCATCCGAATGTATGCATGTCGAGCCATCAGTGCGTTCCTGACCCATGACAAAGGCAAAGGCAAAATTCAACAAGCAGCTCACGAGATCCTGAATCGATTGGGTGATTTAGCTTCTCGCTCTTCCCAGGAGACGATGCATATTGCATTGGAAACCATGGTTGTGGTCATCAATGGTATTGAGAGTCTCTCAGTTGAACTTGCAACCGAGATCGTCAAGTGCTTTTTGTCGTATTGGTCTCAAAACATGAACGATCCGATGGTGTCTGAATTCACGGACCAAGCGTTTGCAGGACTGTTGATGCTCGGAGATATGGACATCATTGTCAGTGTACATCAACAAGTACTACCAGTACTTCAGTCACTGCTCCTTCAGAGCAGATCTGATTTAGGTGCTTCAGGAAGTGGAGTCAACGTTGCTTCCAGTGTTATTGTGGTGTTGAAGGCGCTTTTGCGCCATTCGTTTTCAACCCAAAGCCCATCGTTCTATGGCAAAAGCCAAGAGCCCATCGAAAAGATTGGAACGGAGCTTGTCCAACAGGTGTTTGAACCTCTAGTGGATATTCTCCATGAGGCGGATGACGAGAGAATTCTCAGTGGATGCTCCGAGTGCCTAAAATGGCTTGTGATGTTCGCAGTGGGTCCTCTTTCGCAACTCTGTTGCTCCAACCCCTGGTGTGCCGGTATCTCTGGAGTGGAATGTACGATGAATATGGCAGCCAAAATGCTTTCTCCATCGGTTCCTGATGCAAGCGCTGTGAACGTCGGTGGGCTAATCACCCAGATTCTATTGAAGGTGGGCCCTTCGCTGCCGACGCCGACAATTCACTCCATTCTTCAAGCAGTGTGTGCGCGGCTTGCAGATGCGGAACTACCATCCTTAACTCAGTCACTTTGTATGGTGTTTGCTCGTTTGATTCATCTACACGGCAGCGAAATTCTCGATCACTTTGAGCAGTTGCCAGTGCCAGGCTCTGCGGCGTCTCCTCTGTCACCATCGGGCCGAAGACGATCCGATATCGTGTATCGCAATATGCTCGAGTTCATCTTCGGCACATGGATTGAGAAACAACTTGAGTTTTATGGCGTGTACTGCATCAAAGTCACGCTCAGTGCATTGGTCCTAGCTGCTCAGTGGAAAGACCCTCGCATTGATCAACTGATCGTCACCGGAAGCGTGATCGAGAATTCGGATGCCCTTTCCTCGGGAATTCGTACGCGCTCGCAAAGCAAGAGCGCTCCTATTCGGCAGGTATGCTCGATCTTTTGGGTGCCATGTTGGCTATTCTTGCGCTGATCACATTCACTGTGCGCAATTCGAATTGTGTAGTACACAAAGGTGCATTTCGTCTCGAAACTGGCCACTGTGTTGATGAAGACAATGCACAACTTGAATGAAGAAGAAGAACCAGAGTGGGACTCGTCTGAAGAAGAAGACGATGATGAGGACAAGGACGGTGAAACAGAATCATCAACGCTACAAACGTCGGACTTGTCTTCGTCGGTATTTGCTCCAGCTAGTGACTATGAGCTCTTGTCGGATCGTTTGGATGCTGCCTGTGACCACAATGCATCCGACGAAGACGAGGACGACCAGGCATTTGAAGCACAATTTGATCCACTGAATGACCTAGATCTGAAGGTGAGCTCCTCCACCCATTCCATGGGTTCAATGGTCAGCAGCTGACCTGTTTTCTTCTTGTCTCCGTTCTTTTTAAGGTGGAGCTGCCAAACGCCCTGAGAGCGCTATGTCAGGACTCTACCTTTGCGCAGTTTGGACCGCAAGAGCTTTCTAGTGGAGAGCAAGAAAATCTTGGCCGGGCCGTCTCGTTGTAGACTTCCAACCAGATCAATAGATGCCATCATTATCGCGTTTTGATGCGGTTTTGCGGCTAGACCCAGTCTAATCTCCGCTGAGAATGTGCTTACGCTTGCTATTCTTCACTGAGCAAATGCTGTTTTGTGAGGGTATCAACTGACCTAAAGAATCTGCGGATGCATAGTGCACAGGGCAGGCAGTGGGGGTGGTGTAGAGGAGGCTCGTCAAGGACCACACTTATCTCGGATCCCGAGTCTTCCCGGTCCAGCTCGTGTTCTTGGAACACTTGAAACCCACCGGCTTGATCCGATTCCATTCTTCTTTCGCCCCACCTTCTGACATGCCGGTATACCTGCAAAAAACATTCTTCGAAGACCATTGCATGCGGAAGTTCGCGCCATGGCGCGCTCTCGGCCATTGTTGCCAACAAAAGTGGCTTTCGCTCATTGGACCATCCTCCATGTGCTTACTTCGTGCAATCCAAGTCTATCCAACCTGTTTTCTCGTGTGTGGTCGGTCTTCTACCAGGAACAGCACTTGTACCGCACAGCACTCCGCAGCAACCCTCCATGGGGAGGGCACCCTGCTCGATGACGTCAACCGTGGCCTCATAGCCCGCCGACGGCAGCATATGTCCCATCCTGTAGCGTTTGAGTATCGCCTCAGCGTCCCCAGCAACGCGCGACAAACGTGCCCAACCCGACTGATCAGGGACCCCGGTATCCCATTCACACGTCCATCCCACGTCGATACATGCATCCCATTCTTGGTCTTCATATTCGTAGTCTAGTATGCTCCTGAAGTCCGCAACTACCAGCAGGCAGAGTCGATGCCGTGCTCACTCTGGGCGTATGCGGCTACTAAAAACCGCAATCAAATCAAATCAACAACAAGTCTATCCACGTTGCGTCGCGCTCGTCTTGCTTGGCTGGCGAATAGATGGAACGCTCACTAAGGATGGTCTCTTTCTCTTCTCATGGCTCTTAACGACCGGCCAGTCAATTTGGTTCGGCGGTAAGTGTGTCGAACTGACCAACATTTTCTTCCAGCTGGCGTCGGACACAGATTGTCTTTTGATCCGCTTTATGCCGACGGTGAACGAGCTTCTTGAGGATCAGCCATATGAGCACTGGTTCTTGTATTACTACGACATATTGCGAGTGACCTGCATCGTGCTCTCCAGTTGCACTCGACAACAACACTGGCAGATACATCCAGCTGGTCTGCTCAAGCTTTGATACGACACAGCACAGCTGACAACGAGTGAAGAAAAGGGTGGCGGTCGTTGCCACAGCTAAAAGCGGTGCTAAGTGGCAGCTTCGGCAACCCCAGTGGGGATGATGTCGATACGACTTCACTGGCTAAATTGGCTTGTATACAGATCTACTTTCAGGCCGTTCGGATAACGCTGCTCGCGTATTCTCCTCTGGATTTAGTACACATGAAGCAAACACGGATAGGATCTGATTCCAAATGGAATGAGACGAGATTCAGTGGGATATTACGGCTCTAGAGCTCTTCTAGTTGTAATATCTATGGTGTTTTCCGCCCGGTGTTGTATCGGAAGTCATAAA
>JAMFLO010000125.1:0-84681 GCA_027475765.1 Paralagenidium karlingii | reverse complement strand
GTACTTGTTGAAGCGTTTGAACGAGATGACTGGCGGCGTGTCACTGAGTTCCAACATCACGTTGGTCAACAACAACGCGGTGGTGGGCAGTCAGGTGGGTGCCATCTGAATGCTCTGGTGAAGAAGTGATCTCTTCTTCGATCTGACGGGAGGTTCTGGTCAGATTGCAATGGCTTTATTCGAAATGGAGCAAGGTCTCCAGTCGAAGCCTGCCAATCCACCAGGCATGAAGACAAAGGTGAGTGACGTGCATGCACCCGAAAGTGATACACTATCGTTGCGTTGCTGATGAGACTATGATCCCGCTACAGAGCCCCAAGGACAAAGTCCTCGTCGTCGGGGGACTCGTCCTCGATGTGATCGGAACAGCCACCAACCCCAGTGGAGAGATCATCCGCGGCACCTCGAACATCGGTGAAATCCATCAGGCGTGCGGTGGTGTCGCACGCAACATCGCCGAGTGTCTGCATCGCATCGGCGCGGATCCGTTGCTGATCTCGCAAGTCGGCAACGATGTGTTTGGCAGCGTGCTGTTGGATCATCTGAAGAAGACTGGGATGCGCACCGAAGGCATCCAAGTGTCGAACGACGTATCGACGTCGATCTATTCGGCGGTGTTGAGTCCGATCGGCGAGTTGGATGCTGCGATCGCCGACATGCGCGCGCTGGAGTCCATTGTACGTGTGATGAAACCTGCAAGTGATTGTTACAGCAGCAGGTCCCTCACTCTCGGTTTGTTGTGTTGTCGCGTGTGAAACAGAACGTAGGTGCGATCGACGACGAGATCCTTGAGCAAGCGCGTTATGTGGTGTGCGACGGCAACATGGTACCCTCGAAGCTTTTGCAGTTGGCGGAACGCTGTGCTGAACACCACGTGGAGGTATGGTTCGAGCCCACTTCCGTGACCAAGTCGATGCGACTGGTGGAAGCAGGTGCCCTTTCCAAGGTGACGTTCATCTCGCCCAACGGCGACGAGCTTCGTGCGATGACCGATGCGGTCAAGGAACAACACGGGAGTTTGGCGGTGAAGACGTGTTTCGACAATTCTTTCCCGGTGTCGCCGTCTCCTGAGTTGGAGGAAGCCGATCGTTTGCCAGAAGAAGAGATGCGTCAAGTTCGCGACGATCTCATCACAGTGTTGTTGGAGATGGCAAGTGAGAAGCAGAACACGAGTGAGAAGCATGTGGTGCTTACTATGGGTCGACACGGTGTGGTGCTCGGATCGATCAACGTCAAGGAGTCGAGTGTCAAGTCCAAGTTGGAGCAGACACGAACTGCTTACGATTTGTGGGGAGTTCATGGTATTGAGGGCCACGAGATCTCGATCGTCCACCTGCCTGGCGTTCAAATGGAAGTCATGAACTGCACGGGAGCAGGTATGAAAACGCTGGTTTGAGATTATCTTGAAAAGTCTCGAATTGCTCATGGTGGATTGTTGTACAGGTGATTCGCTGGTCGGTGGCACAGTGTACGGATTGTTGAAGCAGGACAACATCTTTACCAGTTGCCACATGGGTATGATCGCAGCACGTAAGAGTTTGGTGTCGCCTCATGCCATCAGCCCGTTTCTGTCGTCAGAAGATTTCAAGCAGTTGTGTTCAGTGAGAGAGAGTACGTGAAGATGGTTCTCCAAGCGTTCTTCGCTCAAACACGGCAGTGCCCCCTGTGAGCCAACTCAATTCCGTTGGAGAGCTTCCAGGTGTAGTAGTACCTCAGCTAGTCGTCATGCACCTCCGTCCTCTCCCACTTGTTGCAGACCGAGCGTTGTCGACCTGTTCCTGGAACTATGTGACGGCGGCATTGGAGTTGTACGCGCACGTGGTTTTGCTCATTCATCATGCATCTTTAGGTCCGCGGCAGATACCGGTGAGAGGAGGTCTCGAGGGGTTGGTTGATGCAGTGGGTTGTTTGTGAGCTTGAAGGTGCCACCGTTTGGGTTGTTTGAAGAGTCTGTAGAGTCATGAAATTCATCCAGATAGGAGAACCTCACTGCGTGGCTTCCTCCCGGCCATCAAGCGTTGAAGAGTTCTGAGTCAAGCGGAGCTGCTGTCAGACCAAAGTGGCTCGACGTAGACGGATGTACGCGGTGTGTTGGCAGTTGAATGTGGGATGGCAGCCAACCCTCTTCGCAAGTTTTCAGTGAAGTGTAGATCTCTCCAAGAACCGCTCGAGGTGTCACGTATGCAGCTCGTATTCTGATCAGAGAGAGAGAAACGATTGTATAACGTGTCTTAAGGAGAAATATGCGATCGCAAGTACTCTCCAGAATGAGATACTTGAAGGATATGGCACGTTTGTCACGGCCTCGCGCAGGATGGAAAGAAGTGCGTCTCTTAATCTGGATCTGAGCTTCACGGAGAGAGAGATTTGATGGAATCGGGTCAGGTGGAGTGATCAAGTGGGTACGACAGGCCAGGCTTTGACAAGAGACTTGAATAATCTCATCCCAACTGGAGTTTCCAGACAAAGACTGGTCGTTGGTCGCCTGCCATCCAGAGGATGGATGTGTCTTGATCGCTCCGAGTGCTGCGCTCAGAGAGGCTCTCTGGATCGAGGCGACTCCAGAGACAATCTGTGCCACCGTCTTGTCGCCATCGAGCAGCGTTGCTCACCTGAAAGCCACCACCACAGATGATCATTTTCGAAAAGGCCTCGTGCACAGCAACTGCCTGGCAGAACACCACCCCACAATCTACCAAAAGCTCCAGTTGTGCCATTCCCGTGTGAGAGTTACCAATGCATCACTTCAACGGGCCCGCAACCATTGCGCGAATTGCTCCATCCAAAGTGCCCGAACAACAACCTCCGCTTCAGTTTGCCGAAGTGCGCGTGCTTGGAAGCGGTGCCTACGGAAGTGTGACTTTGAATTGCTTACTTGAGCGCCGTCCTGTCCAGCTCTTTGCCATCAAGACCGTCGGTGACGGCGAGTCGTCCGTACTGGAGCAGCCAATGTTGTACCGCGAACGAGATGTGCTGCAGAGTCTGCATGGTCATCCATTTATCACAAAACTACATGGATGGTTTGAATCGCAATCCAGCTTGAACTTGGTGATGGAGTACTGTCCCGGCGGGGACTTGACCTCCTTACTTTCGTCCATGGTACGCCTCCCGGAGCACCAATTGTGGTTTTACGCGGCGTCAATCGCTCACGCGATCGACTACATGCACCAACGAGGTATAATTCACCGCGATCTCAAGCCTGACAACATCTTGCTCGATGGCGATGGCTTTGTCCGAGTGGCCGACTTTGGTTGCGCCAAAGACCAGGTGAAAGCGAGCACCTCCAAGTGTGATAGTGTCTGCTGGTACAGCCACGGCCAGTTTGACTACATGGCGCCAGAAATGGTGCAATCGCACGCCCAAGGTTACAGCTACTCGGTCGACTTGTGGGGCTTTGGGTGTATTCTGTATGAACTGCTGAGTGGTCGTCGCCCGTTTGAGACTAGACACGACGACGACAGCGATGCCGTGCTCGAGAAAATCTTGCATGACGAGCCAGACTATCCCGCGGAATGGTCGGAGGTTACACGCGACTTTATCAAGCGCTTGCTCGCCAAAGATCCCTCGCAGCGACTTGGATGTGGTCCAACCGGCATGCAAGAGTTGTTTGATCATGACTTGTTGTGCGATGTCGATTGGCGAGCGTTGTGGCACAAGCAAGTGATCCCGCCGTATATTCCTCCAGTGGTGGAGAATGCATGCATTTTTGACGGTCCCATGGAGCTCTTGTCACCTAGAGTGGACGAATTTCGACCGTTTGAGTGGTGCTCTGCTTCTGAATCTCGTGCGGGGTCTCCCTTGAATCGATTCTGGGGTGGGATGCACATGACGTGGACTCGCACACTTGAGCGATTGAGTTCCATGGTCCAACGAGCAAAACAAATCATGCAACAACTGGTGGGCACGTGCTTTCGGGGTAACACCGAGGTCGTTTTACAGCATTCTTCTGCAGCAGGTCTATGCTGACCCGCTTGTCGGGGTGTCGTAGAACATGGCGTACTCACTGCCATATCAACTCGTTGATGAAAAACACACGATGGTTGCCATGGTTGTCATCGATCGGTCAACTGTCAGGAACATCCATGGGACAGTCAATTCGTTGACGCATGTGTCCGTTGGACATTCCACATGTTTCGCCTAATTGTCTTGGTTCGGGTTCTCCGTTCAGATGGACCTATGAGCACAAACTCTATTAAAGCACATGCTTTCCTTCATTTTTCGGACAGCTCCAGATTGCCATGCGTGAGCACTTCGGTAAAGTTGCGCATTTGGATCGTCTGAGTACACCCACAGTGCATCGACCAGTGGTTTGTTAGCCCGTTTCTCTTCACCAACAGTCACACAGTTGCTTGCGTACCGTCTGAGTGGGATCCTTCATGGCATCAATGGCTGCGGACTGGCACAGCGCCACCAGCGTTGCAGGACTCGCCCCGTCAGTGTGAGAAACCAGCAGGTTCAAGTTCACGTCATCGTCCCAAGGCATTCTGCTGCGTTGCAATTCCTGTGAAGCGACATAGCAAGACGTCGTGAGAGAGCTTGCCATGATCCTTGAACAAATGCATCGCGTGGCTTCATTTGCCAAGCATTCACCAGAATCTGTCGTCTTTCGGTGGCATCCGGCAAGCCAACGTAGAGAATGTTCTCAAAGCGACCAGGTTGAAGGAACGCCTGGTCAATGGCATTCAAGCAATTGGTGGCAGCCAACACGAAGATACGCTGACTGATTGCTTGTGTTTGGTCGTCGTGCGCTTCATGGTCCATTTCCACGGCACGCAGAGAATCCATTTCCATCAAGAGTTGCGAGATCATTCCTCCGCTGGTCTGCACAAGAAGCAGATCAGCGTCAAGTGATCACGAACATAAGACACACAAAGCGCATGCATACTCACCATGCCGGCGGTCTTGCGATTGCCAAACAGCGATTGGAACTCGTCAATAAAGACCATGCAGGGACTCATCATGCGCGCCGCATCAAAGATCTTGGTGATCGCTTTCTCGCTTTCGCCAAACTCTGCCTGGATCAAATCGCTCGCACTGATGCTCAGAAAGTTGCAACGACTGGCCCTTGCTGCTGCTTTGGCTAGCATTGTCTTGCCGGTCCCAGGAGGTCCATGCAAGAGCATTCCGGATGGAGGGGTGATACCCATGCGAAGAAAAAGCTGTGGCTTTTCCAATGGCCAAACGACCATCTCTTTCAGCGATTGTTTGACATGGTCTAGTCCTCCAATAGACTCCCAAGTTACCGTTGGGATGCTGGCATTGAGCAAGTCCACGGTATCATTTGCTTTTGGAAGCTTCAGAGCCAACTGCACAAGTTCTTTTTCGACGACTTGTTCGTCAATCATCGGTTTGGATGGCTGCGCTTTGAGCGAATTCGATCTGGACACTCCCATGCGATGGCAGAGATCTCGACACAAAAACACCAAATGACTCGGTCTCTGGCCATAGCGGATCACGATCGACTTCTTCAGTTCGTCGGTTAATCGGAAATGACTCCTTGGGAGCAAGTGATCGAGCAATTGCGCCGACCATTCACGTGGAGGCATCTAGTCGGCACAATCTACTTAACTCACTCCGCGTCGAACAATCAGCGATGACACAACTAGTTCATACCTCAAGTGCCACTTCTTCGTCAAAGAGCCGACGCACGCGTGGGTGGATCGCGACGAGACGAGTCGCTGTGGCGACCACGGCGACCCGAGTGTGACACGCAAACTTGTCAAGTTGTTCAAGACATGAACTCAGTCTCCCCATCCAGTTGTGACGCGTTTCATCCAATTGACATGGAAACAACAAATCTAGGTTTTCGATCACAAGCATCGCAGGCTGGGTGCGCAAAGCAGCACTAAACAGATTCTCCATCTGGTTGGCACGCGAAGTCAAAACGCTCGCGTCCAGCACCACTCGTGTCGCCGAAAACGCCTGCGCAAGTTGCTCGATCAAGATCGTTTTGCCAGCGCCACTGGGCGCGTGAAGAATCATGGAACGAAAAGAGCTCACTGTGTAGACAAGTCCACTGCGTCAGCGAGTAGTTTCTCTACAAAAGAGCAAACGTGTGAACGCTCTGAGTGCACCGCTTTCATACCTTCTTTGCCAAACGTCTGCATGGCAGAAGTCCGCAGGAATGGACGAAGAGTCATCGCCACAAGCTGCTTGATATGCATCGCGTGTCGGCCCAACGGAACGAAGCTCCCGCTATGATTAGGCGGAGGATGCAAAATGCATGGAAACGGAGACACCACCACAAGCGTTTGGGGTTGTATGACACCGGTCAAAGCATCTTCAGTTGAAGAACAACAACAAGCACCTTTGACGAGGGTGTGGTCATGGAACGCCGTGTATTTCCATCGTCCATAGTCGATTCCTTGTTGCTGGCAACTCACAACGCCGTGTTTTTGCAGCAACACACGGCCTGTCAGCATGCGGTGCAGCAAACCGACCGGCGGGAGCGTTCGAATGGATGTTGTGTGCATGGCAACCAGTTGAAGACATTGGATCATGGGCATTTCACACGGCGACAAGGCTTTTGCGGTCACTTTGGGCGGCAGCGGCAGGGCAATGGACCGCGGGATTTGCACCGTTTTGGCGGCCAGAGAAGACGCAATTTTCACACGAAGCACTTGTCGGAAGTTTTCCTGTCGCAGATCCACATAGCAGTTGGCGCCGACGCCCAGTTCTCGCGCAGTCTCCGTGGCAAGAAGCGCTACCTCGGCGCCTGCCGCTTCGGTTGCCAATTGGACATGAACCTCCATGATTGGATTGCGCGTGGGATGTCCTATCGGTTAAAAGCCCTACCATATCCGATAATGTGCCATGATGGAACATTTAACCGCTAGTTAGCACAACGTTTTTAACAGATTGCACTGTATTTGATTGGGCGGAAAGTAAAGCTCATGGAGTGGTTTGTGCCGCCGAAAGATGCCGTTTCCGTCGGAGAAATGGACGGCGAAGTGATCAGTTTGACCCCAAAAGACGAATTTCATCTCGCAGAATCGTTTGTGCGTCGAGGTGGCTCCATTTTCTTGCCTGCACGGGTACTACCAGCATCCAACACGTCCCAGCAGCCGCCACCACCCCAAGTGCTGCATCCGCGCGGTTCCAGTACCGCTGCTGCTACTGGTGCTGTTGGTGCTGCTGCCGGTTGGAGCCAGGGTCGAAGCGCATCGGCTTTCAATGCAGCGTTTGGTGTCTCCCGCAAGACCCCACAGCGAAATTTTCTGCAAACCAACCAGCACCAAACGCTGGCCAATGCGACCTCAAAGGGATCATTGGTGCAGCAGATTCTGGAGGGCATTCGCGTGTTTTGCAGCGCCGAAGAGATGGAATTGTGGCGTCTGATCAGCGACAAAGTGCAGCGTTTGGCCCACAATAGCATGACGCTGGTGAAGACGTGGAATCCACTGTTGGGGTTCCATGCCAAGCGATCACAACGCGTACGATTGGAGCAAACGCTTGGCCAAGAGCAGCAGTCAAATGGTTTCTATGATGATCAATATGATGGTGAAGAGCAAGAAGCATATCGAGAGCTGTCATTGCGACGGAAAGGTCCCATTGTGGCGATGCACTGGCATCCGTTTCTCAACATGATGGCCGTCGCGCGCGACGATGGCAATGTGGCGTTTTACGAATTGAAGACATGCTCGTGGGAGCAACGCGTTCTGCACCACCCGGCGCAACAAGAAATCTCGTGTGTTAGATGGGCCAATCATTCAAGCGGAACGCTTGCCGTTGCCAGTCGGTAAGAACATAGGCTTGCTCATGTGTGTGGAGAACCTCGTAGATCCGATGCACTCAAGTTCCACTGTGATTCGTATCCCAGTGGTGGCATTTTTGTGTGGGAGTTCAAGCCCAACAACAAGAAACAAGGTGAGAAAAGCCCTTTTACCCGTCCGAACCACGACAAACTGATCGAAGACATTTCTGTCGTTCATTGATAACGACAGTCCCTCGCCTCTTGCACGTCTTTGAGAACGAACCTGGTTCGCGTGGCTTCTGTGACTTGAGTTGGAATGCTGACGGAAGGTAGGCAGCAAATCTTCTTCTTGAACCATCAATCTGACTGAGGTTGTATCATCATCAGTCAATTTGCAGCGTGTGCGCATGGCTCTCGATCCGTTTTTATCATGGATGTGATCTCGCTGGAGCGCACGGAGCTGGCATGCGAAAGCTCGATTGTCTCCAGTCTGCACTGGTCTCCAACGGGAGAATACTTGTTTGTGTCTCTACGGTGAGTTGAATGCCAGGAGGTTGTGTTTGTCAATGGCGTATCGTAACGCCTCTATGGCTGCTGTGGTAAGGAATCGAACCTGCATCGTCTGGGAAACATGCACCTGGAGCAAAGACATTTGGGAGATCAATTGCGAGGTACGTTGGTGTTATGGTCGTTGCTGTTCTGGTCGATCTTCTGACGCGATGCTGCGTCACTGTAGACTTGTGCTTGGTCTCCCAACGGCCAATGCCTTCTGGTGTCACTTCGCGACCGTGCTCAAGTTCATCCTTACAAGTTTCATCACGCTCTTCCATCCATTGGTAACTGCTTGGTTCGAAGCTTACCGCTACTTATTGAATCGACAAGCCTGACTCGTTTTGTGAATCATTAGATGCGTCCATTGCCTCGTGCGCAATTGAGTTTGACGCTAAACGTCATGTGGCCATTGACCGAAGTATTGCCGAGTGAGTACATATTAACGGTGCGGCTTCTAAGCAGATACGCTTGATGAGTCTTAACCAATACTGCCTGTGCTGCAGAATGGTCGGTGGGATTGTGACGGCAATGGCGTGGGATCCGAGCGGAACACGCGTCGCCGTGACGTTTCGCTCCCCTTCCACCTCGCGAAGACAAGGCGCATCCCATAAAGAAGAAGAAGGAGGCAATCTGGTCGCCATTCTCAAAGTAGACTGGAAGCCCTTTTTGATTTTCACGCGCAGGTTCGTTGTGCTTTGGTGGACGTGTGATTGATAATGATCGGAGATGATTATTCTGTTTTGTTGGGCAGTGGGCTACTCCGAGGTCCTCCGAATGCTGGTGTTCCTGTAGCAGTCGAGTTTAGCTCACAGTTCGAGCAAGGAGCCCTTTTGAGTGTCGCGTGGTCCAGTGGACTTCTCACGTTTGTTCCCTTTTACTTTGATCACAAGTTGTAATGGAGTTGTCGCGGATTGCTATCCGTGGTGAAATGCTTCTTGGCCACCTATTTTTGGTGGCATTTTGATCGCATTCGAGTTTGCTCGGCGGTGGCTTCTCTTCGCCGCGCTCCGTTGGTTCAAATCCTTTTGCGTTCCATTGCTTGCCGCCACCATGAGCGGCGGGGTCTCGCTACAAACGGTTCGCGTACTGTGCCACGCTGGTTGTGGCGCATATGGCGATGAAGAACTGGATTATCTCTGCATGGACTGTCATGCCGACCAACTCGAGATTCAACGCAAGCAATTGCTCCAGGATGAACTCGACAAGCGTCGCAAAACCCAAAAGACCGAAGAATTGCGGCATTGCGGACCGCCAGCGATTGATCATGTCCAAGGTAATGGATGTCAGGTTTCCATATCTCTCGTGGCTGCCAGTTGGAGTTGACGGACCGTGAGAACAGGACTCACCGAGTTCTTTGCGCGACCGAGAGAAAAAGACCACGAGATCATCGTTCGGGAAAATTCGGCACTTGCTCGAGAACTGGAGATCCGTCACTCGAGCATTTCCCAGTTGCGCAAGTACATGATTGCCACCAATCTGGATGACCCCGTGGATTCTAAAGAGTGGGGCAGGTACAAATTTGCCGACTTTCGTGCCATTCCAGACCAGACCAAGACTAGCGGTCAAGAAGAACGGTTGGCGCAGATCAAGTTGTTTTGCGCATGGAAACGTCGTCAAACCAATCGACGCATTGAGGCACTTCGTCAAGCCACCATCCAGAAAAAAGTGACTGGTCGGGTCAGCACGCCAAGTGCTTTCGCCGCATCCATGAGGCACGTGGCCAGCAATTCGGCGCTGGGTGCGTCGGTGCAAAAGGTAGCTGCAAATAGCTCGTTTGGGTCCAAATTCACCAAGAAAACCAGCCGATGGGAAGTGCTCTACAAGCGTGCAGTGCATGTCGAAGAGTGATTCAATCAGCAAGAGCCAAAGCTGCTGACCTGTCATACATCCGTGGGGATTATCAGAGTTTTTCTCCGATGGATCGATCAAGTGCGCGATGGGTTTGGAGCGAGCATGGGTCCCGTTTTGCGGTGGTTCATTTCGTGTTGTGGTTCTGTCGAAGTTCCGTCTGAAACGTGAAGTCAAGGGCGTGAAAGAGAGATCCCCAGGACACACACACGGAAGCCAACCGTCACACACACACACATTACCGAATCCAAAATTCTTCAACGTCGTGTTCAGTACTTGCAGCAATAGTGAGTCATCAAGTACGTGGCATCCTTCTCTTCCGTGTCCAAACCGACACGTCGTCAGTCCAGTGGGTGGTCCATCGCGTGGTGTCGCTGGTCAATGGCGCGATGGTTTCAAAGTCGATTTCGTTGCGCACATCGCAAAATACTTCGAGAATGCGCCCGCCTTGGTCAAAATACGCGATGGAGAAAGTGTCGAGGAACCAGCCATCGTGCTTGAAGCTGCACACGGCGTAAATGTCTTTGACGTGTTCTTGGAAGTACTGAACGGGGAGATTGGACGTATACACGCTGTTGATTCTTTTGTGGTGCGTCTCAACTGCACCTTGAGATGCGCTGCAGAGATTTGCGAGAGAATCAACACGAGGATGGCGGCCAAGTCCCAAGACCCGAGTTCTTCATGCTGGTACAAATGGGTAGTCTCTTGACGGGATTCGATGGGGTTAACGCTGGAGGCTTCAAAAGCGAGAGTGAGGTGTGGCCAACACCATGTCCTGAGTAAACGATCGGCAACGAAGAACACGGTGGAAACTCTTGCACATGCCGACAATGGAAGGGAATGTAGCGTGGGAGGTGGCTTGCCCTGTCGTATACCCACCCACCCAATGATGGTGGTTTTGTCACGTGGAGGTGATGTTGTAAAACATGCAAGTGCAGAGCCGAAGCTTGGGTACACGCTGGGGCAGTGTATTGAAATGAACCAGGCTCCATGCTGAATGGCAATACTCGTGTACTGCCGCAAGAATTCTTTGCGAATCCCACGGACCCACAGGTATCAAGGATATTGGCTTCACTTAATGGTGCGTTGCATGAAGACCGTCAGTCATTCAACAAGTGGGACGATTTGATGAGTTCATCTTCCTTGGGCGCCGAACCGACGGCATCGATATCACCATGCTTTCCCAAGAAAGCCTTGATCGCGAGGGGTTAAATCCATCCAATTCATGCCACGACGGTTGAGCACATCGCATGTCCGACGCACTCACGTTCCATCGAACAAACTGGTCATCAAACGAATCATTTCTGGAGAAACACACCTGTTTCTTGTTGTGTCGTCTCCACCCGATATGCACACGGCAGCGAGGCGGAGATTTCCAGGGCCGAAGTCTTTCAGCGACGTGCTTCATTCTCCATTTGGATTCCTCAAGATCTCCACCCGCTGAAACATTTTTCAATCGGATTCCACCAACTCTAAACAAATGGTCACCACGATCAACTCGGCGATCCTCTTCACTTGGCTGGCCGTCACCTTGCTGTCAGGAGCCCTGGCCGGCCACATGAAAGGGCACCTTGTCAACGACCTGAAGGCTGCGTCCAATGAAAAAAGTCCAAGTGAATTCCTTGTCATCAACTGGGGACAACACGTACGCCGTGTGCGTGTTTGGACACAACTGGCGCATCGTCGTCGGGAAAGTCTGGACCGTGGCGTTTTTTGGTCGCCAAGGCAATTGGATTCGCAAATTCTGCCACGAAGAACAAGATTTCGCGTTCACCGGTCCCACAACGTCGACGCATGGAGCCAAGAAGAAATCGACGACCAATCCAAGTGCTACATGCACAAGGACGAAGAACAAGACACGCAGCCCTTGATGGTGAGCTGGCACTGCTAAACCTAGCCAAGTCAAAGTCATTCGGGGTTGAAACTCCCTTAGTAGAGGCAGGCCACAGACCGATTCGAATTCCCACTAATACACACACACATGTCAACTCCTCAATTGCTGTTGAAACAAAACATGGTTGGCCGTCCCACCCAACATGCAGTCCTTTTGGCGGTGCAGCTATGCCTTCAGCTCGGTCTTGTGACGAGTTTGAACAGCCTAAAGACTACCCAGTCAGTGGTGTGGGTGCGATCCTCCTCATGTTACCTGCAAAGACGATGTTGGAAACCCAGGCTAGCAACAAATACACTAGAAAAGAAATCAACTCCAATGGCAAACCCCCACCCAAACACCCAAGCACATGCTGCTTCCATTCTGCCGAAGGATCCTTTCTGCGCGATTCACCTCTGCTTTGTTAGTTCTGTCGACTGTGTTGCTAGCAACTGTAACTGACCGTCAAGGGCTGCGCGTCTTGCGCTTCATCCTTGTGCAGAAAGCACTTGGATTGATCATCCACGACTTCTTGGCGCCAGTTGTCTGGATTCCCGCCTTTGGTCGTCACCAGCGCCATGACATAACTATAGTCGACGTCTTTGGTCTGGTCGCACACGGTGCCACCGGGCAGCAATTCGCCTTGCTGGTCGAAAAAGCCCACCGAGAACCTTTCTTCTTCTTCTTTGGAGAACAAGCCATAATTCTTGCCCGGATGGCGGAACACACACACGGCATAGAGATCGTCATAGTTGTTCTTGAGAAAGCTGGGCCAGTATGCCTTGTGGTGGTGCTGGTGCTGGTGACGACGGGATCTTTTCAAATGGCCTGACGAAGCACACGACTCGAAGCTCCTGCAAAAGAGGACAGCGATGCAAATGATCAAGCTGGGTGTCAAAACCAACCTCGTGGCTGGTGGTCTGGTTGTATGAGTGGCAAGAAAAGCTCGAAACGAATTGTGACCGAGCTCGTTGCAAGAATGCATTCGAAGGATCGATACAAGCATCCAATCGAAGCCGTACCCATCAGCAAACAGCCCTCGCGCGCACAGCACAGTGGAACTGTCGTGGCAGTTGTGTTCGACGACACGCCGATTCACACGGTTCGTCGAATCCGCCAAGTAGAAGTACCACCGCACAAACCTGTGACAAAGACTTGACAATACGAACGCCGTGGCATGGGTTGAGAACTCGCAACCATAAGGATCAGCTTGTCTTGTCCAGCACTGTGATGTCTGTTGATGGTTCTCGTGATGACTGCTTGCTGGCTACGGTGCTCGGCGTCGTTCTTCTTAGTTGTGGTGTCTCCACCAACCGTATGTCGTACTACCATTTCATACCAACCTTACTGATGAGCACATGGAACGTCGCAACATTGGATGGCAAAAAGTATTGGATGCGCAGAAAGGAGACAAAGCGAGGAATGTCATGCATGCAGTAAACTGTAAACGTTGAAAATCAACAGTTCTACGAGCTTTCCATCCATCACTTTGCCATTAGCAACTGCAGCTGACCATCAAAGTCTTTGGCTCCCCATTCTTCGTCCTCGTGCATGTAGTGTAGACGCACTGGGAGACCCCATGTGGCTCGGTGGACTCAAAGCCTACCGGCTCATTTACGTCGCAAAACATTTCCAACAGTTGGGGCGATGGAAGAATGGGTGGCGCTCGAATTAGCCATAGTGTTTGAACGTCAACATCGTCAAAGGTGTCCTTGAGGTAGTTGGAAGGTTTGTCTGACTTGCGAGATCGTTGATCGCGAGCATGGCGACTACGGTTGAGGTGATGATGTGTGGCAGAGACTGGAAGCAGACAGGGCGACCCAACAAATACAATGAAGGTCACAAACGCCAATCTGGCGTGGAGAGTCATCGGCCCCTTTGAGCACCACGAAGGTTCAAGCAAGATGAACCGCCCACCGTCAATAGCTCTAGGATGGGTTCATGCAACGTTCGTTATGCCGGGGATAACGAATTGACCACGGCAGTGAAGTGCGTCCACCTGTCGAAGCTCGTCTGCATGCCAATTCTCACGTCCGGGGGGGGGGGGGGGAGAAGAAGGTGACCTTGATCTCGTGATGCTTTGGGATCATATCATCACCCACTCAAGGTCTGCGCAGAGTTGACTGACTTCGAAAACGTGGGTTGACGGTGGGTTGATCGGCATCAATCTGTAGGCGGGTTGTGATGACTGTCCCCAGGCATGCAAAGACAACGAACACGAGCAGAACAATCGGAGGTCTCTCACGCACGCAGTCAGCAACCTCGAAGGCTGTCATTCCGGATTTCATTCTTCCTGCGCATTTGCGGATTTGGAGTCTGCAGCAGGGCACAAGTACAACTCGTTTCAAGACCAAGTCACAGCGTTCCAAATGCGCACCACCGATCTCTTTGCCTGATGGTGTGGGCCATTCTGTTGGTGGTCACGCTACTCTTGCGTGCGTCGGCCGACCACCTGAAGAAGCGCCATGCTCACGCTCATCATGCAGTCAAGAGCCCCAGCTCGTTTCTCTCGGACGATTGGGACAAAATCTATGCCACGTGCGTGTTCAACCATGGATGGGCCAAACGCCACAAGCTGAAATGGTTGTTCCAGGACATGTACACCATCGGATTCTTCGACCAAAAGGGCAATTTGCTCAGGAAATACTGTGCTGAGACCGATCCGATCACGTGGGGGGACATTGAGAAACACTCGAACAACCCCGACGACTGGACCGAGCAAAGAATGGTCGGCTTTCACCATGCTCATTGTCGTGCTCTTGCCTTCCACTGTGCTCACCTCAAGCCAGGGAACCACAGAGCCGTTCCATTTCCAGCGACATGGCCATTACCCAGTGGGTTGTGGAACTCAAAACTAGTTTTCATCCCCCCAAGCAGCCGAGTCCACAGCACCGGATAAAGAACTCGGCAGCGTATCCTTGTTGGGTTTGTCCTTGGTCCAAAACGACCTTTGAAAAGCGTGGCAGACCATGAACTGCTGCTGTACACGTTGAGCTTCGTGCTTGTGAAGAGAGCAACTGAATTGATCAACGTGCAGCAAGAGAAACAGCCTGCCAGAGACCATCACATCGAGCAGGCAGCGGATTCTATTCTGTTCTCTTTGGTGGATCGATCCACAGGTTTCCTACTCTCAATCCCTGTAGATATAACTCTTCATCACATCTTTTGATGTCTTCCTCTCTTTGGCGTGCGTGTAGCCCACTGATTGCTTGTCGATCTCAACCGTTTCCCAGACGTTGGCAAAGCTGTACTGTTGGGTTTGCCCAACGTGCTTGGGCAAGGGTCGCAAGCATGTGGCCGAGATGCTTGGTAGTGTGTTGTTCCTCCTGGTGTTGGACGGATTCCCACTAGTTCACTCCTGAAAACCACCAAACTTTAGCACGACGTCTTACTCAAGTCGTCACCCAAGCAGATGGCCAAAAAGCCTGAGGATGACAGCACCAGCTTGTTCTTTACAACCGTGCCACGATCAGGGTACTGTCAGTATGTGACGTGAACCCTTTGGACTTGGGTTGGTTTGCCAAGTCACCATGGAAACCAGACGGAACAGTTCCCACACTAGACTTACAGTTCAATGAACCATGAACTCAATGATGCAGTTGCTCCACAACAAGCTTGATTCTGTAGCACCGGATGGTAGCTTGTTCCATTCAGTGTTGCATCAGGTCCCAAAGCCGTCTGTTCCCACCAGCATAACAAGTTTTAAAGTCTGGTAGGAGCCTTGCGTTCCCATCGACTGACAGAGAGCCTCACGATCGAAAAAGCTTGGTGACCCAACTGGTCAGAGACGCAGTTGCTGGACCTGAATCGTTTGAGGTGTTGTGTTTTTGGTTGCCGACCCATTTGGATTGTGTGCTGCTCATTGCTCATTCTCCAATTCACCTTGAACAACTCCAATCCATTTCAGATCCAATGACCAAGCTTTCGTGTGCACTGATCGCGACCGCGATTGCAATCAGTTCTCCTGTTTCAATCGCCAAGAGCTCCTACAGCGCCATGCTCCCCAACGGCGAGAAAATGGGCAAATCACTTGGCCACGACGGCGACAACGTGAATGCCTTTGGTAAACTCTTTTCGTCCAACAACAAGCAATGGGCCACTATCTGCAACCAACCATTTCCAGGAAGCCAAAAGACTTGTGGTCAAGTGCTTGGTGACCCTTGCTGCACGTGGGAGCAAGGAGGCACTCCGGATTTCGACTTGAGTGCTCCGAACCTTCAAGGCACAACCTGCAAGACCGCTGGTGCGGGAAGCACTGCTGGCGGAGCTCTTACACTGGCACCAGGAGGTGATACAGGAGCTGGCAAAGGAGGCAATACTGGAACCCCAACAGATGATGGTGGTCCAGGACAAGTGACCGGAGGTGGTGGCAATGCTGGAGGTAATAGCGGTGGCAACGGTGGTGGTGACAACGGAGGTGGCAATGGTGGAGGAAATGGAGGTGGTGGCAATGGTGGAGGAAATGGAGGTGGTGACAATGGCGGAGGTAATGGAGGTGGCAAAGGCGGCGGCAACGGTGGAGGAAATGGAGGTGGTGGTAATGGTGGAGGAAATGGAGGTGGTGGCAATGGTGGAGGAAATGGTGGTGGTGACAATGGCGGAGGTAATGGAGGTGGCAAAGGCGGCGGCAACGATGGTGGCAATGGTGGTGGTAATGGGCATCACGGCGGAGGTCATGGTGGGAAACGTGGGGGTGGACACGGTGGCCATGGTAAAGGAGGCGAAGGAGGCCACGGTGGCCATGGTGGTGGCGGAGGTGAAGGAGGTCATGGAGGCAATGGACGAGGTGAAGGAGGACATGGTGGCAATGGTGGAGGCGACTGTGACAAGAAGAAAGGCCACGGAGGTGGAGGTCCCGGCGGTAACGGTGGCGGCCAAGGCGGCCATGGTGGCAACGGAGGTGGAGGTAATAGTGGCAAGACGCCAGGTGGCAATGCTGGTGGCAACGCTGGTGGCGGAAAAGCCGGTGGTGCCAAAGGCGGTGCATCGACTGGGAATGGTGGTGGAGCTGCCCAAAAGAGCCTGCGCGGTTGATTCCCCTGACACGTATTCTGCTGTTATTTGTAATTGAGTGCATGTTTGAAATCTGAATTCGATGGTAAACCACAAAGAAAATGAATTGAACTGTTTCTTGTTCTCCAAGACTCACATTTCGAGATCGCTCGACTCCCACACCCACACACCATGCAGGAATAACCTGGTGATCCGTCGATACTCGCCTACATGGTTGTGGAATCTTGGATCGTGCTGGCATGGTGTGTGTTGTCGTAAAAGTAAGCTCCTGTGCTGCCAGGTCAAGATCTGTTGTGGATGATCTCTCTTGTGGAATGCTTTTGAAGTAGTCTCACGCAATTGCCTCAAGCTCCGAACGCACCTGGTGCACGCGAGTCGTCCATCGATCATCTTTGGAATCCACGCATATCACAGCCAAAAGACTTTGGAGGCAGATAGTCAGGAGTCAACAACACCATCATCACCTGTGAGCATTCCACCGGTTGTGCCATGAGCCGAGCCAACCTCCATTCAAAGCCATCTCTGGCTTCGATAATCCATAAACTCCAAAAGTGTATCAACCCAGTGATAAAATTCAGCACGCAAAATACCCCTTAAAATGAATAATCCACAAGAACTTGATCAGATATGTGGAACCAGTGACACGAGATTTCCCAAACAAGGTAACCAAAGTACCAAACCTAATCAAAACACGGTCCAAGCACGGCAACTTTCTGGTCCGAATGCCACACGGGCCGCCAGCTGCGCCGCTCCCGTCACCTCCACGAAATGCAGTGTTTGGAGCGGATTTGGCGCATGAACAACGCGACGCAAGCGATTTCCAAGAGTCCACGCGGCTGACGATGCGTCGAGACGAAGAAGACGCCACTTTGTGGGACGAAAGCGATGATTCCATGCAGCTGTTTGGGGCTTTCGGCCAGCAGCCGCAACAACAACAACAACAACAACGCCGAAGCTCCACGTCGGCAGCAGCAGCAACGACCATCGCCATCTCAAGCGATCCAGTAACTAGACGACCATCGTCCAAAGAGTCTTTGGATGCCGAACAGCTCAACACGAAATACCTCTGGTCGCTCTTGTTTGCCACCATGGCCGAATGCTTGACCACTTGTTACGTGCCTGAATGGACGTATGGCTTGCATCAATTGAATGTGAGCGCCACGTTTCTCAATTTGCTCGGACCATTCATGGACGGAGTGTCCTATGCACTCGAAGAGTTTCCGAAATTCCACCAAGGAAGCATCGCGTTGCTGTGTCTCGAGTTTCGATCCTCGTTTCTGGGGTGGGTGCGGTTCGCCAAACGGTTGTTGGAGATGACTCAAAGCTTACCATTGACTTGGCACTGTGCTCGTGTGTTATTGTCTTGATCAGGGTGTTCACCTCGTATTCGTTCATGGTGGACCATGCGGGGGATCTCTCGACCAAAAACATTGTTGCAGGACCCTTGTATGTGTGTCTGTCCATCATTGGTGCCTGTGCGAGCTTTCAATTCGGCAGAACTTCGGCGTCGAGGGCATTTGCCAAGTATAGACGCGATAAATACTTCAACATCAACCGATTGCGAGTGTATCCGTCCTTTTTGTTCTACGTCACGACATTTATCGCGTTGACGACGCTGTTGGCCATCTTTGGACCACGAGGTTTTGTTCGGTGAGATGTTGCTCTTGTGAACTGTTTGATAGCTCGTGTAGGATGGGGTGACTAATACTTCCACGCTTGTGGACATAATCGCTATCACCAGTGATCCCACTGATCCACAGTTTGTTGGCAATATTCAGGTCAAGGACGGCGAAGAACTCATGCTGGGCATCTTCATGTCATGCAGCGGAATTCTTTTGGGTAACATGTTCGCAGAGAAAATCGATCTCGAGTTTGCAACGCAGCAACTGGGCACCTCCTCCAAAATCGCATGGGGTACTTTTGTCTGCAACTTTGTGTCAGTTCTGTTGACGTTGTTGGCGTACCGCACCAACAAATTGCTGCCAAAGACAACGGGAGGTCATCTACTGGTGTCCAAGTTTGTTTCGTCATTCTGTGGCTCTGTGTCGTGTTTTTCGGCATCCATCAGTCACATCATGGTGAGGAGTTGTGCGTGCTTTTGTTGGAACAGCACAATGTGGGTGGATCGACTGATTGCGTGCCTTGGATGACTCTAGTTGATGTGGCAGTCGGGGAATCGAAACAGCGCCATGTGGAATTTCCTCATGCACGTTCTACTCGGATTGATGTTTCTTCCGTATCTGAACAAGGTGTGATTCTCAACATAGCTTCTCTGCAATCTCCTGTATACAGTCATGAGGAGATCTGCTCCTGCTAGCCTCTCGACTGGATTTCGTCTGAAACACTGTCTCTGAGTTGCCGCAAGCTGGGAGCTCGGGCTGCAGCTGTTGCACGCGAGTCGTCTTCACATATCCAACGGAATATGCCTGGGTGCAAGGGATTCTTTGTGCAGGCTTAGCACTCCATTGGGTGGCAGAAGCCCAAGATTGCTTGCCAAAGTCGGCTTGGACGACAAACTCCCGGATCATTCAATCGATGTAGTTCTGCTCGTTTTCCCGATATCAAGATGGGAAAAGTGCGGCAGCCTGTGGACTCTAGTACAAGGACAACGCGTTCAACGTCTTTTGCAAGACCGAAAGTGCAACCGGTACGATCAAATGGGAAAAGTAAGAAGTCATTTGCATTTCCACATGCAACACTACAATGCATAAAAAGCCAGCAAGAACTTGTGAACCCATTCATCCGCACTGCTCACCCTGAGATCCACCAAAGTCCTGCACCCAGTAGTTGGACGTCATGCCGAAGCCCACCATGGCATAGTTCTTGCCCAGAATGTTGGCGCGATGACCCGCAGAGTTCATCCACGACTTCATGACATCCGCGACGTCTTTTTGTCCCTGCGCAATGTTCTCGGCTTCGGTGCCGTCCTTGAACCCCGCGGCCTTGATGCGATCAAATGGAGAGCGACCATCCTGACTGTTGTGGTCAAAATACTTTTTTGCAGCCATGTCGGCAGCGTGTTCGGCCGCGGCCTTAGTGAGCTTGTGGTTGATGCAAAGCGCCTTGAGTCCCTGCTTCGACCGTTCGGCATTAACTGCTTGCAGCATTTGAGCTTCCCAGCCCGACCCTTGACCTTTACTGCCGTCGCCAGAGGAGTTGGAAGGTGTTGGTGTGGATGGAACTGGAGTTGCTGGTCGCTTGGACCTCTTGTCGATGGAAGAGTTGGTAGGTACCGGGGTCAGAGGTTGTTTCGATCGCCTTTGGGAACGATCATTCTGCTTGTTGCAGTCGTTGTCTGGGGGAACTGGGGTGGAGTTGCGACCACCGCGATCGGCATCGTTGCCAGAATCGTCAGGCTTGTTGCTTGGTAGATTGTCAAAGTCATTCCAGTCGTCTCCACCATTGTCGTCATCCCAGTCATCCTGTCCACTGTCGTCATTCCAGTCATCCCATCCATTGTCGTCATTGCTGTCATCGCCGCCATTGTCGTCATTGCTGTCATCGCCGCCATTGTCGTCGTCACATGGCTTCGTGGGGACCTTGGAAGCATGATCCATGCCAAGCTGTTCCAACAAAGATCTCGAATTGATCACCATCTGGTTGTGGTCACCGGGTAGATGGTCGCCTTGAACGGAAGCTGCAACGATGGCAAACACGGAGAGAAGTGCGATCTTCATCTTGAGAGTGGTTGGATATGGAACGGTTGTCGGATTGGTTGTCTGCGGTGGGGCTGTTGAGGAGTCCAAGGCAAATAGGAAAGTGAAGTTGAGATGGTTGAGGAAATTGCCCTGGTTGACCTGAATGGGTCAAGCAAGACGGCGAAGAAGGTTGAAGGAATACCACATGCAGTACGTCAATCATCAAGTCCGGCCTTTGTCGATCGCTCCAAATGGTCCTGCAGCAATCAGATGCTTCTTGCATGAAGACTGTTGATCCCAAAGATCCCCATCACGACCTGAGGTTTCATAAGAACGTTGCAGTTGCTAGGACCTGAGCAAGCCACCGAGAGTCCCACGCCGCGCATCAACGCATGGATCTGTACCTTCCACTCTAGCACCAAGTGCAAAAGGCACCCTACCACGTGCCTTTCAACATCACCAAATGGCTTCGTCCTGACCACATGGCTACGATACACCAAAAGATTGTATGGTGGGTGGGTGTCTGATCTCAGAAGCTTGAAGGCTGTGTGGATTGTTTTGGAAGATTCTTCCAGAGCATGGGTTGTTGGCGAATCCTTGGCTGGGAAGACTTACCATGCTCCCCAATCCCATCATTCATTCTGCATCACTTCGATATGACCATACGCTTCCCATTTGGATGCTCTAGTGCAGTTGCAGCAACAGATGTGTCGAATCAAACGGTGAGCATTGGGTGTGTCAGCGAATGACCCCCCCCCCCCTACATAAGACGCTCACAGTTGGAGACACATATCGATAACGATACAACCTGATGGGCGCATCATCAAGCCGAATACTCAGCATTCCCACCACTCGACATGCGTTGATGACGGGAATCATCAAAACAAAACACCTTGCTGCCCGATAGTCTTCCAGATCTCTGAAGCAGCGCACATCAGACGTGGTAGCAGAGTTCCAATCGTCAAAGAACGTCCAAGTTGGTGAAGACACAAAAGTTTACTGGCACCGGTATATTACTATATCCTCAGTCCCTTCACGTAGTCCAAGACGTGAACACAACTGTTTACGGCACCACAACGGATTTGACAGATTGCCACCATCAGTGAGCTTTCCACCAGGTGCTGCAGCAACACACTCCACGCATTTATCTTGCTCGACAGTCTCCAAATCGTGCCTGGTTCAGCTCGAACTGGGGTCACACGAGATCCATCAACGTGCACGGTGGTGGTTGGGAGAGATTGCAACGGTCTTCGGCTGACAAAAAAACGCATCAATCTCTCCAAAGCACCACCAGCGAATGCTCGAAAGATCTGGAATCGGTTGACGTCATGACTGGAACACTTGGTACCGGCCACCACTGGGTCGCCAAAGGCATCGAAATCAAGTCCTGGTGGCGCGAGCGGCGGACCATTGAAGATCCATAAACCTCTGATGGGTTGGGAGGTGAACCGATTCAGGAAATGCCCAGTGTCAAGCGCATTCTTTAGCATTGGCACATATGGCGGCTGAACTCTTCGACCCCACAGCTCACGCCAATTGACGTCGCGGAACACACTGTGATGAAACAGTTCTTCCATTCCGCGGAGACCACAGCCAAGCCGTTTGGAAGGATCTTTGGTCAACAAGCGCTGCAGAAAGTCGCGCGTATCATCCGACCATTCCAGAGGGTAGTGGATTGTCTTGAGCGTCAACGGAGTAGATTCTGAAGCATCATCGTTGATCACCTTAGGATGACGCAATGGCGGGTATCCTGTCAGCAATTCGTACAGCAGGCATCCATAGCTCCACATGTCCACCGCATAACCATACCCAACACCGTCCAGAATCTCCGGGGCCATGTACCCATCTGTCCCGCACGGGTCCCAACACACACGATCATGCTTGTGTGAAGTCACTGGTAAGTGTTGTTGGGCAAGACCAAAGTCTGCGATACGGATGAATCCATCCCGATCCATCAAGACGTTGGCCGGTTTCAAATCGCGATGCACGATGCCCTTTTGATGCATATAATGGATGCCCAACGCAATCGATCCTGCGTAGAACCACAGATGCTGCTCCGGCAAGAGACCTGCCCACCAGAGCATTGCGTACAAATCGGCACCGGCGCAATACTCCATCACAAAATGTACCTTTGTCACTGTATCATAATACCCAAAGAGCCTGGTGATGAACGGGTGCTTGAGTGAAATCATCGCATCGCGTTCTTGCATGAGACGTTCCTTTTGCTCTTCCTCTTGCCAAGTGTCACAAAAGAGCCGCTTACGAATCGTCTTGATGGCAAATATTTGCTGTGGTCTCTCGGCCAATTGACTCAGTACCACATCGCCAAACGAACCATTACCGAGCAAACAAATCCGTTCAATCCGGATAGGATGGCATAGTGTTGATTGAGCAACAAGTTCGATGGAACGTGAACGTGATGATTGTCGATTCTCTGCAGTCTTGTTGTTGATGGTTTGTTGTTGGGCAGCCATTGGGATGTTGAAATCTTGGTGAAAACGGCTTGGAGTTGCTTGGAGTGGCGGGGGTGGTAGCTTGTGCTGTCGCGAGTCGTTTTGGCAATGATCAAGATGAAAGTCTTGTGGTGCTGCCAGTGGAGTCGTTTCTCATGACTCTGTTCAAAAGAGAGAAAGAGAGAGCCTTCTCCAGAGAGATCACTTTCGACCAAAGGGCACACCACGTCGAATGCTGGCAGTCTCTTCTGGGTTCATTGAGTCGTGTTCTTTTGCATTGGGACTGGGTGGTTGGCTTGCACGGACCCACTGGAACGCACGGAAATACTCTCTATGGGAGGTGACGACTGAGTGAGCGTCTCGAGCAAGTCGGCAAAAGGTCCAAGAAGGTCACAAAAGAGCATCCAAAGTCTCTCTCTCTCTCTCTGCTTGGGCAAGACATCCACCACCGCCGTCACCATGATGGCCGTTTCAGATCCATACACAGTACCGTGTTTTGTGACTGTAGCATACCTTCTTTTGGCACCGTCCGGGAAATTGCGCGCGAAGGGATAGCCAAGGCAACCTAAGAATCGGAACTAAGCGGGACGATGGACGGTGAAGAGGAAGAAGAAAGCGGCGCAACTTGGCGGGAGTCGAGTGGGCTGGTTGCCATGGCTTTGGCCGATGGTGCTGGCTCGAATTCTTCGTCTCAGCAGTTCCCTAGTGTCGATCCAGAGAATGCGCTGTCTTCTCCGGCATTGAATGCACAGGATTCATCGCGTTTGGCAGGTAACCACGAGCCAGAACCCCAAAACTGCGGCGAGCGAGGGGGAGCCTCCAAAGGGCAACTTTGCCTGTCCATTGCGGGCTCTTGCTTTACCGAGCGGCTTTGGGATGCGAAAACGATGAAGAAACTCACGGATGGGTCTTGTGTGTGGTGCACAGAGATTTACTTTTTAATTGCGGATTTCCTGCGCCGTAACTCGCCGTGTCAACACGCCGCCAACGTGCTGATTGCGGAATTGAGTGCGTTTGGTCTGTTGCAGCACACGGTGGACTGGCGAGGCGTGCGACGACCCGCAACGTATCAGGATTTCCATCTACGCCACTCGAATCTGCCCCGAAACCATTTGATCCAGCTCTTTGAGAGTCTTCAGGCCTCGGCAAGCACCAACAGCCCCACATCCCGTCCGAACCGGTCACCGCCTGCACCACCACAGACCATCAACGGAACGGCGAATGGAGGTGTCAGTAACCTTGCGAATGGCACTGCCAGCGGCACCAACGCTTTGTCGGAACTCACTGCCAATACTGCCAATATTGACAATGCTGTTGCTGGAGTTGCTGACCCTGTTGTTTCTACGTTGGATACTTCAGCTGCTGCTGTCCGGGACGATCGTGGTGCTATCGTGGCTTCTCCTCGTTCGAAAGCGAGAGAAGCAGGCGGTTTTTTCTCGTGGCTACATACTCCGCCGAGAACAAAGGAGACGGCCACGGCATCGATGAGTGCCGATGCCAAGAGGCAACTCGCCAAAGAACTCGTCAGACATTTGTTTCTGGTTCGAAATGCCATTCGAAGTCGGCTGAGAATTGAAAAAGTGATTGGCAAATACGAGAGCTTTCAGCGTTTTCACCAAATGGACCAATCTACGCAACCGTCGTCGCAACTGGTAGACCCCCAAGGAGCACAACAGATGCAGCAGTTGCTGATGCATCAAGTTCAAGTGGAGCAAGAGCTGCATCAACTGCATCAACAACAACAAGTTCACCATCAGCAACAACAAATGCACCATCAACCAGACATCCCGGTGAAACCTGAGTTCGAGATGCCCGTTGCGGCAGATCCACGTGCCCTCAAGCAACTGTTGGAACTGCGAGAACAAGAAACCAGCTACCGTCAAAGGCTTTCCACCCTAACAATCCAGGCTCAACAAACGGGATTGTTTCGATCACGTCGAAGGATGGGAAGAAACCAGGTGTTTGCGCTGGGAAGACGCGAAATGGGAGCAAAGCTTCCCCAGGACCGCGATCCCTTGCCGTTTGTGTACAGTCGGTTTCGACAACTCAAGACTCTGAGTGGTCATTTGTTTATCCCAGCTTACTGTTTGGTGTATGATAAGCGAAGAAGTCATGTCATTACTGGGGCAGATGATAGGTAATACCCGGCAGTGAGTGGTCAGCCCAAGAAACAGCTGACAGACTCTGTGTTGATGCTATCTAGGTTGATCAAGATTTGGTGTCTTAACACTGGTATCCTGCGCTTCACTCTTCGTGGCCATGTTGGCAACATCACCGACCTGGCTGTGAATAATGACAACACACTTTTGGCCTCGTCTTCGGACGACAAAACCACGCGGATTTGGGAATTGGAGACCGGGTTTCCTATCGCAGTCTTGACGGGTCACACAAGGTGAGGAAACGCTTGTATGGTGGATGTGTCAGCAAACCCAGACTAACCGTGGATGAGTTGGTTGAACTTGCGTCCTTGTCACAGTATTGTAAACACTGTGCGTTTTCATCCAACGCGCAATATGGTCGTCACTGCTTCGGATGACGGCAAATGCTATTGTTATTTGCTTCCCGAAATCAAAGAAGCAGCCGGTCCCGAGACGATTCGTCAGACACTCGAACGATTACACAACCAGCGTGCGTATTCGCTAAGTCTTCGTCCCCATTACTCGCTGTGTCACGGCGCAACAGCTCGGAATGTCAGATCGTGCAAAGTTCTTTGCCTGTCTTTCAGTCGTTGTGGAAAGTATTTGGTGACGGGTGGCCAGGATTGCATCGGCAAAGTTTGGGATATTTCCTTTTTCTTGGATCCGAGCAATCCGCTTGCGACATATACCTCACCTCCGTCCACAAACGAGCTTCCGGCCGTTGAAGCTCCCCAACGCTTGCCACCGCGCCTTGAGCTTCCACCTCGAGAGGCTCCTGCTCCAATGCAAACTGAACAAGGCATGGATATTCAAACCGAAGTGCAAGCTCCGGAACTGCCATCGCAACCAGAAGAACCGCAGGGAAGTGACTTGCTCGGAGATATCGCTGATCGACAAGCAGAGAACGATTCTGCCCAGAGTGATGCACCCCTAACAAGAGATGAGAATTTAGTCCAGAATGCAGTACAGCGGACGATTCCGGATCCGATACCAACAGCAATTGCTCCACCTCCTGTACCGACACAAGATGTTACTGTTCGAGGACGACCCCGTCGGTTAGAGCGAAGCCCACCACGTGATGCTACACCTGAAACAACAGCGCCGCCCGATGAATCGATCCCATCGTGTTCTGAACCTGCAGGATATTTGAAGGGGCATACGGGACCTATCACCAATCTGGTGTTTAGTAATGCAGGAACTCGCATTGCAACGGCATCGATCAAGGATGGGACAGCTCGGATATGGAGTTGGGAGAAAAAGTTCAAGAAAATCACACAAGTAGTGCTCCCTGCAGAGGAAGAAGAAGACGAATACAGAGCCTCCTTGTTGCTTATGGAAGGTGTTCGTCGTCGCATCACTATACCATCAGTGGATACAATCATGTGGACTCGAAATGATGAACGCTTGATCACGATGCATAGTACCAAGCCTGGAGTTGAATCCGCGCATGCTGATTGGCGTCAACGGATCAGAGTCTGGGACCCAGCTAATGGGAGGTTGCTTATGACACTTGGTGCGATAGACAAGGAGAAGCAAAATGGACACACGAATGCTGCGTTTGCGCTTGATGTACACCCGACTGATTGGAGAATCATCGTGACGGGAGGATATGACGGTCGTATCTTTCTGTGGGATATCAGCTCTGGTCGTATGCTGAAGAGGTTTGTGAATATTGACACCAAGAACTCTGTGGGCGATGCGATGATTATTCTGGATGGCGGATTCACTCCAAATGGCGACATGTTTTGCTTTACGGATCGTGGAGGAAATCTTCGTATTTTTGGGACAGGGTCTGGGGAACAATTCAATGCCACACCGATTGAGCAATACTTCAAGAACGATTATGCACAACTCGAACAGGACACTTTCATGAACGTGCGGGATCTGGCAACCCATTTGCAGCCAAATCTGATGCCGAGTGGACCACTTGTGGATTCGAGAAGAGATGAATACGCTCAGCAACCTCCGCATTTACTGCGACTGACAAAGCCAATGACATCTAGATTATACGAAGCTCATCGTCGCCTGCGCGTTAAGCAAGCCCATGAATACGCGGCAATGTGGAATTATCCTGACAAGCGAGAGGAAGGGGAACCCGATGAAGAGAATTTCCCGCTGGCAATCTGTGTCGTCAAGAAAAAGGTAGACCCCAATGCTTTTGGTGGACTTGCTGCCATTCCTCAGCATGCATCAATGGCATATCGGCTAAATGGTGATCCAGTCTTACGAGCTGAAATTGCTCGACGTCGAGCAAGAACTCTAGCTAGTACTAGGCGTCGTCGTTCATCACCGGTCGATGAACGGGATACCTCTATTCTGAACTTGGAGATCTCGAGCGACGACGACCAGGACGAGGATTTCCAGGAGTCGGGACATGTGGGAGAACATGATGACGACGATGACGATGACGACGAAGACGAGGATGAAGATGACGAGATCGATGAAGAGGACCTCGAACTCAGTGATTCACCGACACATTATTCGGCAAGAAGAAATCATGCTCGATATGACTCCCCTCTTCAAACGAGGAGAACTCGATTGCGTCGGTCAACTGGATCTCAAGAATCCTCCGAAGATGATCGGGACGATCCGATTAGCAACATGCGTTCGCTGAGGCGACGGCAAACTCGAACGTCCTCTTTCCCAAGAAGAGGTGGGAGAAGACTTGTGGAGAGCTCAGACGAAGAGGCCGATATTGCCCAAGAACGAGAGGCTGGTGACGCAGATTCCAGCTCAGCAAATGGGACGCACAGCTCTCAATCACAGGATAATACTCGTGAGACGTCGATGATCATCGAAAGTAATGATGGAGTTATAATCGGGAACAACCAACTTGATCGATTTGATACCAGCGTCACCTACGCTGAAATCTTGGAGACAAGGCGTCAGTCTAGAGGGAGTGCAAGTCAAAATGAAGCTCTGATCGTCTGCGCGTTTTGCAATCAAGGCGATTGTGGCGGAATGCTGACTCTGCCCGGAGAGATTATGGGAGTGCATCCACTGATCAGCGGCAATCAGCGATTGTTCGTCCATGATCAATGCGCGATTGCCTCGCCATTGTGCTTCCACAGGGGAGGGAGGTGGTACAACGTATCAAAAGAGATTCGACGAGGTCGTTCGTTGCATTGCTTCGCCTGTAAGACTCGCGGTGCTACGATTGGCTGTCATGTTGCAAGTTGCGAAGTCACGTACCACTGGAAATGTGCTCTCAGTGCTGGTTTCGAAGTCAATACCATCCACTTTTATTGTGTTGAGCACCGCGCAAGTCATCAGGAAGGAGGATCACCAGAAGAGTTCGCTGGTGATGGCGACGAAGAGCACCCTACGAAACGGTTTGGACTAATTTACCATCGTGAATGGCTCCAACGTGTGAATCTGTCCTCCACACAGCAGTACGTTCCACAACTCGGTGACCATGTTGTGTATTTCCCAAAGGGCCACGCACCATATCTTCGAATGTTCGCCAAAAAAGCACCATCATGTTTCCGACACTTGGCGAAATACCCTGTCATCAAGTGCCAAGTCATTGATATCAAGTACCGATTCCCACTTGCAGAGGATTATTCCCAGATCAGTACAATCAAAACGGAATTGGTCTTGGCTGTTTTGGCGGTTCCTTCTTCATCGTTCCGTGTGCAGAATGGCCATGACGAAGAAAAAATAGACGATGATGCCCGTGGTGGCACAATCCGCTTTGATGGATCACTTTTCAATGATTTTCAAAGCGTCGACTCTGAGTTCTGTCAAGCGATCGAGCATGTGTGCGAGCGATTTACCTTCAGCATTCATTACCATGCCCATGACTTGTCGAATTTCCTAGTGTTGGATCATGTGTATAACAACGGCGTGGAAGGTGGCTGGGCTGTGGGTGACATGGTGAGCGTTCCTTTCGTTCAAATGGACGACCATGGCTTTGAAACGGGGTGTCGATCTGCTACTGGTGTCATTCAAGCCATCAAGACCAATGCTGACCGAAACTCGGCAGACTGTTCACCGTGGGAATGCATTCAAGTGCGTTTTGACGACGACGACATTGAAGACTGTCTGGTTTCTCCCTGGGAACTTGGCTTTGTGGATGAACAGCGAATTGCAGCCAAGCGTCGTGAAGACGATCTTCGCGAAGCCAATCGCTTCTTTCGGTCACGAAATATCACCCATGCGCAGCGCATCTCTTTGCTTCAGGCAATTGATGGTATTATGAGTTTGTCGATTGCTCGAGATTTCAATGAACCAGTCGATCCGGCTGGATTTGCAGACTATTACATTACGGTCGCCAACCCCATTGATCTCTCGATGATCAAAAAGCGGGTTACACAGGGCTATTATCGACAAATCGAAGCACTTGTGTGCGATGTGAATCTGCTCGGTTCCAATTGTCTTCGGTACAATGTGGACACAAGCCCCATCGCTCAAAATGCCCGCAGTATCTGTAATGCATTGAACAGTGCGATTCAACACTTGTTCCCTTCTCAGCATTCAGTGATTCGGCAGACAGAACCCGTGCGAGATCTTCCATTTCCACCATACACTTTGGAGGATCTTGCAGCCATCCCGCCAAGCAGCCCAATCAGTGACCATTCACAACCAGGACTGACCCCAATTGACCACCAAGAAGTGATTTCAAGTGACCACGGCCTGCCAATTCGGACAATCATGTCACGCGCAAGTGATTCAAGTCGAAGTGGTGCGAGTTCGAGGGCCGAGAGCCCTCAACCAGACACGAATACCTCAATTGATGTCAAGGATGAGTTCCAGGGTCAGAGTGAAGTCGCTGTGAAACAAGAAGCTACCCTCAGACCTTCAGGTCAAAATGCTGTTACTACGCCTGCTTCTGCTGCTCGAATGAATCGAAAACGTGGTCGTTCGGGCTCTGGTGACACGGGGTATTACCAGTTTCTTCGTCAGCTCTCTGAAGTCCAAAGGGAGCAGTTTCACGAATTGTGTCGTGACGACTTGCAAGGTGTTTTGGAGAAACTGCACAAACTATTGATGGAGGGCGACAAGCAGCGAATCTTTGCCGAACCTGTCACGGATGAAATCGCACCGGGGTATTCTCAGATCATTCGCAACCCCATGGACTTCGGCACCATGGCTGATCAATTGGAGTCATACACGGATTTTGCTCATTATCTTGTAAGTAATCTGTGCATGGCGCTGCTGCTGTGGCCCCAATTATGACCCTGCTCATTAACAAACGATTTTGTTGGCATTGTGCAGAGCCATTTGCAGTTGGTGTTTCAGAATGCGTTGAAGTACAATGGCGAAGAGAGTTTTGTGAATCTGGAAGCAGTGCGTTTGCAGGCAAACTTGGTGAAATACATGGTCCGAGTGCTCAACCAATCGTCCAAAAGGCAGCAGCAGCAGCAGCGACGCTCGGTGTCGGCGCCCAAATTCATCTCGGCTACGCGAGCAGCACGCCGATCAGTTCCGCCGCCGACGAAACGAAACCGCGTCGAGCCACACGGCTATTTGGATGATGCAGACGATGACAGTTGGAACAGTGCAAGCGAAAGTGATTCAGCAAGTGCCCCCAGTGACAGTGGAAGCGACGACGATGAAGCCATTGATGATTATTTCTCGGAAGACAGTGATGAAGAAGACGATGACGAGGATGAAGATGATGAAGACTTTGGTGTGCGCACACGTCGCGCGCCAAGGCGAGCAGCCTCTCAAATGAAGACCAGGAAGAAGAAACCATCAAAAGCATCCAAGGCGTCCAAAAAGCGCAAGCGTAGCGCCAAAAAGTCACGCTATTGATGTATTCTCGAAACACACCTCACACGAGATTCCGCAGGAAGATCTCAAAAGGACAAATGTATGGGCAGCAGATCGTTGGCAATCGCAAAGCAGAGTGCCTGCGCTTCACAGCTCCAGCAGAGAAGAACAATGTTGGTTTGTTCTGGGGTGTCCTCAAGCCAGTAAGGAAACGAAATGGTGTGACAACTATAAGGAGTATTAGAATTGGATATCCAACTTGTTTTTGGTTCTCATTTCACTTTTCGCTCCAGTTCTCTTCTGGCAGATAAGAACACAAAAGCGCAGAAAAAAAAAGCAAGGCGAGGGCACACGCAGCAATGGTCAAAGACATGAAATAACCTGATGGATGAATCGATAAACGGAGGGAGTGAGCTAGTTCCATTTGTAATGACGCAGCAGCAGTATGACAAAGGCTTGATCAACTCATTGCAGGCAGCGTAGGCAGCGCAAGTGCTTGTATCGATGGCCAAACACGAAGAGCCCCAATAGGAAGATGAGAATCGCCGCAATGGTCAATACCACAACGTCTGGCGGAGACTGGTGGTGTAGGCATTCCCATAGACGTCACAGGCCATCACAAGCGATCAGGATTTCAATGTCCGTGGGTGTTCATGCTTGTACGCCGAGTACTGGACTTACCGTGGAGGCACAAAACTTGAAGTAGTACACGCCGGCCAGAATTACCAGAATGCCCATGAGAAACACGCACACCTTGACCAATTGGTCCAAGCGCTTGGAGTTCGGATCGATCTGTTCTTCTTCCTCCTGTTGCAATGCAGACCACATCGCCACATCGCCACATCGCACCAAATGGTGGTCAGTGCATATATATCTTATATGGGCGCCCGGGTCCTCTTCATCCAAACGCTCATCGACTCACCATGAGTTTGCTTTCCATTGATTTTCCGTTTTGTGGCGTTTGAATGGTCACAAACACCGCCGAGACCTCGATCGGCGTCAAACACTCGAGGCGATTGGCATTGGCAGGATGCGTGGTGCTATTGGTCCTGTTGTTGTTCGTGTTGTTGTTCGCTGCTTGGATGGCTGTGACGCTTGGAGTCCACAACGGAATCATCTTTCTCGTTGGTTTTAGTTGTTCAATGCGCCAAAGAACTCGCTCACTGAATGGAAAAAAAGAAAAAGTCGCTTGACCACGTCGTCCGGTGGTTTCAATCTCGCTCGCTCGCTCGTCGGCCACTCTCCTGGCTCGTGGAGGTTTCACTATTTGTTGAAGATCAAGTGTTCAAGGGCATCAGATCTGAGTCGCTTCTATGTGGTGTGGCCCACGCCAAAGAGAAAACCGATCCATTGACCGGTACCACCCACAAACTGACAAACTGGGGTTCTGCACACGTCACCTTTGCCATGATGCAGTACTGGTACCTAGGATTCGTGTCCAGGTTGGTGTGGTGGACACAGCGCGGTACACCATGATGTATCAGCAGTGTCTTGCATCAACCCTACGACACAAAAGACAGTCAGGCACAAATCCGGCGGCCGCCGTAGCTTCAAAGTTATCCTTTGGGAGGAAAGGGAAGCGCAAGTTGTCCCAGTGAACCCAAGCATGAGTCTGCCCCAGGAACTGGTCGATCGATTGAAAGCAAAGCAGCAGGACCATGTACTCAAGGTCAGGATCGCCAGATATTCTTTCTTTCTCTCTCTCTCTCTACCTTGCCTGCCTGGCCTGGCCATGAGCTGACCAAGAGATCGATCACTGTGTGGACAGTTTTATGAGGCTGGCAAGCTCACACCCGACCAAATCGCGCACTTGCAGCAAGAAGTAAGTTCGTTTGGCTGTCCATTATGCGACGGTGGAAATGCCATGTGGATCTGATTCTTCGTGCTGGGGGGGGGGGGGGGACGATAGCTGGAGAAATTGGATCTCGACCTGATCGAGTCAGTGTTTCGCAAGTGCAATGCACAACACGAGCAACAGCAAGAAGAAGAAACCATTGAACCACTTCGCGAATGCGACCAAGTGGAATTCTGCTCGGAAGAACAGAAAAACAAATGGAGATTGCTGGGCATGCAAGCCATCGCCAAGGGCCAAGTGTGCGCTCTGGTCATGGGCGGCGGCCAAGGCACTAGACTGGGCTTTGCGGGCCCCAAGGGTATGTACGACATTGGCCTACCTTCCCACAAGACGCTGTTTCAGCTCTTTGCCGAACGAATTCTTCGCCTTGAGGTGCTGGCTGGCCACATGTTTGGCATGCAGGCAATAATCCCGTTTTATGTGATGACCAGCGTCATGAACCATGAAGAAACCCAGCAGTTCTTCAAGCAGCACCACTACTTTGGTCTGCAACCCGACCAAATGTTTTTCTTTGCTCAAGGCACCATGCCTTGCCTCACGTTTGACGGCAAATTGATGCTGGAAAACTCCCATAAATTGGCCCAGGCCTCGGATGGCAACGGCGGCATTTACCAATCGCTTGCCAACACCGGCGCTCTGCAAAAGTTGAAATGCGAGGGAGTGAAATACTTGCACGTTTTCTCCGTGGACAATGCGCTGTGCAAAGTGGTGGAGCCCGTGTTCATTGGCTATTGCATTGACAAAAACGCCGATTGCGCCAACAAGGTGGTCTGGAAAGACCGCGCAGACGAAAAAGTCGGTGTGGTGGCGCGCAAGAATGGCAAGTTTTACGTCGTGGAATACAGCGAATTGGATGAGGCCATGTCAAAACAGACCGACCCGGCGACAGGCAAATTGTTGTTTGGTGCTGGCAACATTTGCAACCATTTCTTCACAACGTGGGTGCAATTCTTGGCGTTTTCATTGGAACCTGATGTATGAGCTGTTGGACTGATTCGTGATGATGGTTCATAAATGACAGGGACTTTCTGGAAAATGTGGTGCTCAAGAACCTTGACTTGGCGTACCACGTAGCCAAAAAGAAAATCCCGATGGCAGACGAGCAAGGAAACACGTTCACGCCTACGACCAACACGGGCATCAAGATGGAAGCGTTCATCTTTGATACTTTCCCTCTGTCATCGCGAATGGCTGTGCTTTCCGTGCCACGAGAAGAAGAGTTTGCTCCAGTCAAGAATGCGCCAGGTGAACCCGTTGATTCTCCGGACACGGCTCGTCGCATGCTGTGTGATGAAGCCAAGAAATGGCTCTGGGAAGCCGCGCTCTTGCCGTCGCCGATGAAGAAGGATCAAGAAATCAAAGACAAAGAAGCCTTCAAGCAATGGCTGGATCAACTCGAGTATGTGGAGATCTCTCCCTTGGTGTCGTACAATGGCGAAGAGCTGCAGTCACGAGTCGCACAGCTGTTCCGAGATTTCCAGGACCAGAAAGTCGTCAAGTTGCAGTGATTCTTTCGAAGATACGCTGTCTGCGGATGCAGTAGAGACCCCATGCATTTGGATCCTTTCCGTCCGAATCGATCGGCAATCCCCGGGCTCATTTGTGAAGTGCTTACAGGAGAAAAAGATGAACAAAGATGAAGAGTGCGTTGTGTTTGTTTACGGTTTTGGTTTGTTTTATTGTCTCCTGCATTTTTTTGTGGTGGTTTTTGACATGGAATTTTTTTGTTCACAAAACCCGGCGGAGCTAGAAGCGCTTGGTGCTATGCCTATCTCCGCCGAAATGGATCGGACGGTGCATACAATGGAGCGAGCGACAGCTCTCAACTCAGTCATCCGAGTGTTTCTTCTTGTCCTTGTCTTGTTTGGACGACTCTCGGTCTTTGGGCTTGTCCGCGTCATGGTGGTCGCTGTCTTTGGAGCCGTGACCATTCTCGTGGTCTTCTCGTTCACGTTCTGGTTCGTCTTCGTGGTCTTTATCTCGCTTCTTCTTGTCATCACGACGCTTGGATCGACTGCTCTTGTCCTTGGACTCATCTTCAGAATGGCGACGACGCTTGCGGTCGCGCCCGCGGCCACGATCACGATCACGACCACGACCCCGACTCTCGCTTCGGCTATGGCTACGTGCACTTCGACTGCGGCTCCGACTTCGCGAACGGCTCGCGCTCTTAGAACGGCTGGGGCTTCGAGGTTTCTTGGACTTTTTGGAGCGGCCCTTGTTGCGCTCGCGGCTGGGACTGCGGCTAGCGCTGGGTGTTCGAGAACGAGACCGCGAACGAGATGGTGAGCGGCTCTTGCTCTTGCTTTTGCTGCGCGAACGTTTTTTCTTACGCGAAGACGACGACGCTTTCTTGCGTGCACTTCGACTTCTACTGCGGCTCCGGCTTCGACTTCTGCTCGAGCTGGGGCTTCTGCTTCTGCTTTTGCTGCGGCTTCTGCTGCGACTTCGACTGCGACTTCGACTGGCGCTTGCACTGCGACTGCCACTCCGGTCTCGTCGCTTTGCCAGTTTTACGCGAATGTACGAGCGGCCAAAGCGGTTTTTGAATTCCGTGTCGTCCAAATCATCCAACGCGTCTTCCATTTCGTCTCTGGAACTGTATTCGACCATGCCACCACCACGGCCGTCCACTTCCGAGTACAACACATTGCCCACTTTGCGCATGAAATCCTTGAGATCCTGCCAGGACGCTCGTGGCGGCAGCCGCGACACGCGCACACAGAATTCACCAGTGCCACGCACATTGCGAGGATACTTGCTGTCTCCACCACGGTCGCCGGCTCTCGAGTCTCGATCACGGTCTCGGTCTCGGTCTCGGTCTCGGTCGCGTCCACCACCTCCACGTTTGCCACCACTGTTGGCGGCTTCCACGCGCAAACGTTGACCATCGTACTCGTAGCCGTCTCTTGCCGCAATGGCGTCTTGTGCATCGCGCGGGTCCTCGAAATCCACAAACGCAAATGCCGGTGGTCGCGATGGGAATTTCACATCAATGTCACGAATGCGACCATACTTGTAAAAGATGTCTTCTACTTCCCGGGTGCGAATGTCCATGGGCAAGTTGCCCACGTACACACGCGTCGAACTCATCACACCCAAAGCAAGTGGTTGATGGGTTTATGCGTACAAAAGCGACACACAGCGGCACAGCCAGCCAAACGAGACAGCCCACAGCCAGAGACACAAAGAAGCAAGCGATGAAAATGGACCGCTGCGGTTTGAATTGGATGCTCCGCCTTTTGCCGCGGATCTGCTCTGGGGCCACCAGTTCCACGTAAGACCTGCTCGTCCCTTATGTTCCTTGCTATACTGCAACCAATCCCTTGTGTTCCGCGTATAGTGTGTCCTTTCAGTTACATGCTATTTAGACAAACAACTAACCTGTTCGAATCTTGAAAGGTCGTTGACTCGAAAAATGATCTATTCAGAGATTGAAGCGCACCCGTGAAGAAGCCTTCAGGCGTTTGGTTGACGGCACGTACTCCTCATCTTTATCGTCGTCGTAGTCATAGCCATCGCTGTAGTCGTCGTAATCATCTTCTTCGTCTTCTTGCGCGTCAAAACTGTCGTCATCCAAGATGTAATCACCTGGAAAAGCCCACGGACTGTCATTCATGACTGCCAGGCGTGGATTATTGGCTTCACGCTTGACGCTTGGTTCCGCTACGGATAGAGCGGTGGATCGACTGTTGAGCGATGCTTCTGACTCACACTGAAAGGGACCCGGCCGTACGACAGCTGGTCCTGACTGCATGGTAGAGGTGGCTGCACGCAGTGGCTCTTCTCGGAACCTCACGCGAGGCTTGCTCTTCTGGTTGGGTTTCACCTGCCTACTCGGGTTGCCAGAGTTGACGGAACGGTTTGACTGTTCCTGGACTCTTGTTTTATTGGGATTGATTGGATCGTTGACTAGAATTGGATTCTTTCCCCGGGACTGGTCTTTGGACTTTTGCTTGTGTTTGCGCTGGTTAATCTGGGTTTGCTTAGGTGTAGCACTGTCGCCATTAGAGTTTGTACGTCCAGGCCAACCACTGGTGTTTTCGTTCGGTCGTTGTTGCCCTGGCCAAACGCTACCAGCCACTTGGCGCGGCGCTTTTCCGAGGATCGAATCCATCACTGACTCTGGTGCAATGGGCTTGGACTCTGTACGAGAAACAGACTCTTCCTCTTCTTCATCATCATCACATGTTAGATCAATAACTACGTGTTGCCTTGTCAATGAAAACTTCGGGGCTCGACGCTTGCGCTTTTGCGGAGATCCTTCTTGTGTTGGACTCGACACTGATTCTTGCTTCATTGACGCCTGTTTCATTGGCTCTTGTTTCACTGATAGTCGTGGCGCAGGAGACGAACGTGCAGGCGTCGCATTCTGCCACATTTCAATCGCTGCCGAAGCACCGGTGAAGTCCAGGGCCTCACGTTGGTGCTCGGATAATGGCTGCGCTCGGCGTTGTTGGCGTTCAACTTCGTCTTTCTGGACGACGAGGATGGCAGAGTGGCTTGTGAAGCTGCTCTTGCGAATCACACGACCCGTGTCATTCTCCACCACTTCGAAGCGCAACTCGTCATCGTTTGCCCTCGCTTTTTGCTCCAACAGTCGCAGGTGACTCAACAACCAGCAGACACGTTGATGCACTGCGGTCTCTTTCAGAGAACTACTTTTCTCGTGTTCGCGATGCAACTGTCGTTGGTGCTGGGAGTGCCCATTGGTTTGTTCAATACCTTGCGAAAACTGTTGCGGCTGCGGCTGCTGCGAGCGCTGACGACTTTCACGTTCTCTTTGGTTTAGATCAATCATGAGCTGTTCAATGGTGTCACGCATAACCAATTGCTCCACGACAACTTCATGCTTGGCACCCATGCGATGCGCTCGCGCAATGACTTGTTCTTCGAGTGATTTGTCCCAGAATTCATCCATCAGAAAGATGTGCGTCACAAACGACAAATCTAGGCCATGCGAACCTACTTCCGTCATCAACAGGACTTGAACTTCTTCTTTCTCACGAAACTTGTGCAGCTCATCCACACGACTTCGGACTTTGCCACTCTGATACCCCGAAGTGAAGCACGCCATTTTGACATTGTTTTGTTTGAAGGCATGCGATAACCAGTTGATGTGCTCTCGAAACTGGGAAAACACAATGGCCTTGATGACTGGTGGCGCTTCTTCGCGAGTGCTCTGGCGTTGAAGAATCTTTTGTTTGCGAGCCTCGGTTTCTTCAAGAATCCGTCGGACCACGTACAGAGCCTTATTGGATCGACCTTCAGCGGCAGTTTCTTCGAGCGCTTCGAGAACCTGACGGTCAAAACGTCGCTGGTTGGTTTTCTTGGAGGTGCGAGCACCCTGCCAGCGGTACTCAAAACCCGGTTGAAGTTGCTGGAAAAACTCTCTTTCGTATTGCATCAGACACCATGGACACCTTGCGTATTGCTTGTTACCATGGAAGAACTCTTGTTCATCGCGCAGAATCTGGTCTTCCACGCAATCTGCACAACACAAATGACCGCAAGGTACCAGCATAAGCAGCTGCAAAAGCCGCTGGCAGTTCTCGCAGTGATTCTCAATGATCCCACTCTCCGCATCACGCAAGTACTTGATGATGCGATCATGCACATCCGGATCCAATTGCAGACGCTGCAGCATGTTGAGAGAATCCACCATAGCAGCACGAGTAAAGCGAACATGAAGCTTGCCACCACCACAGCACGCCAAGCGAAGATTTGAAGTAACTTCGCCAGCGTATCGACGGTTCTCGAGGTTCAGCAAAGAGTCTTGATGCTTTTGACCAGGAAGAAAAGGATCCATGTTGGTGATCACGAGGTTCGCACGCACAGCGGCAACCACGGTATTGTAGGCCTCGTATTCGGTTGGTGAAGGATCGATAAACACTGTACGTCGTACAGGTTTGGGCAAAGTGGCTAGAATTGATTCTTTCGAATGCCGCAGCATTATTCGACTCAATAGTTGTTGCAGACGAATTAATCCTTCAGGCTGGTTTTGATCAAACGGCCGCGCAATCGCATTCACCCAAGCTTTTTCGTCGGTCGCACCGTATGGAAGATCTCGCAGGAACACCAAGAGTCCGTGCATGTGACGCAAATCGGCGTAGCGAAGTGTGTTCGGTGCAGGTGTTCCCGTCATCACCCATCGCTTGTCCGCTGACAGAGTTCGCACCATTTTCATTTGGAAACTTGGACATAAACCGCCCAATTTGTGGCCTTCATCCACGATCACTCGCACCCAATGCACAATCAATAACGGGGACACGTCTCCGCGAGCTGTTCCGTCAGCAAACTGCTGCTGATCTTCGTAGCCAAATCGTTCGGGTATCCGTTCTTCGAGAGCACAAAGTGGTCTGCCGGATCTCCACTCCGAAGCAAGTCGATTCAACGTTGTGACCACCACGTCGTAGGTAGCAAGTTCAAACGCAGAAGGGAGCTTTTTGTGACCATCATCCACGTAAAACTTGAGCAAATGCGTTTCAACGTGCTGTTTCATCTGGAATTTCCAGTGATTGATCAATGGATTTGGCACAATGATCAGTGAAGCATGGGAGTTCACAAGTTGATCCACTGGTACCTGACGATTTCGCGAGTTGGACGAACGAAGTGAGCTGCGGCGGGACCCAGTAGGACTTCCGTATGCTGATAACCCCTGATTCAGTGCAGCTTGTTGAAGTAACAAGCTCATTTGATCGGACCGTTGACCTTTGGTGCGAAGTATCAGTGCAATCATCGTGATGGTTTTGCCAAGCCCTGGCTCATCGCAAAAGAGTCCACCGGGCGAGTCACAGTACAACGATGCCAGCGACTCCCGACTGAGAATATAATTGGTAATCGGATCGATGAATTTCTGACATGATTCATCCGGAAGTGACGGAATCAGGAACGGATGGATGCTATTGACTTTGCTATTGTTTCCTCGGAACACAGTCGACGTGGAGCCAGTGGAATCAGCGATTGTCGCATTTCGGGATGCACTCCATTTGAGCTTGGACGAAGCAGAGGATTCACGATACAGCATCCACTTGAGTGCTTTTCGCTGATGTGGGAATAGACGAAGTTTAAGCCCCGGTACCACTTCATACGACAAATGTTGAAACACACTGCAGACGGTGCTCATTCGGGCGATTTCGCGAGCATTCAACAACGCAAAGACCTCCAACAAGACGGCCGATGGCAAATCGGTCAGTAAGAACCTGCAGCTTCCACCGGATTCTAAACGTTCCACATAGGTGACGTCATCACGGATCTGCATGCGTTCAATCTCGAGCGGGGTCTCGAGTCGCTGAAACACGTCGGCCAATTCAAAGCATCGGTGGATCTGTTTCATCCTGTCGTGCACTTTGCAACCCAGCACATGACAAGTCATGTACTTGGCTTCCTGAAGACATGCAAGCAGTGCGTCATCCGAGAGTTCACTGGTTTTCTGTTCCCACTGGATGCATTCCATCAGCGGCTGTTGGAAATGCATAAACGCAAGACTAAAGTCCTTGATCCATGCTTTGGGCTTGCCTTTGGCATGGAATTCCTGTTGATTGAGCCAAACATTCCATTGGATGGTAGCAAACCATTGGTTCTGGATACTTCGCACAAGGTATTTGGCTTCGACTTCGAATCGCTCACGAAGCTTTTGGAGTTGTGCGAGTTCACCGAGCAAAGCGCCAAAAAGACAGTGGTTCGAGAGACCGTCCACTTCACCGGGCGGATGGTTCTCTCGTTGGCCTGAACTGTCCTTAGAAGTCTGTGCGTGACCGGCATCGCGTCCGTTTGGAGCAGCCGCCGCCGTCGAGGCCGCTTGTTGACCAGGAAGAGGTTTCTCGATGCAGTCGCAACTTCTCCCGAGGTGGATGATCTTGTGCATGTTGTTGAGCATCGGAAAAGTGATTCGAAAGTGCTGGTCACAAGTGGTGGTGGTGAGCGTCGAAGACGTCGTGGGCGGCCCATTGGAGATTTGGGTCATAGGACCATTCCCGTTCATTTGGGGTGGTGGCTTTTCCTGCTTGATCCACGGCGCCGACTCATGGCTTTCATGGCTCGGCTCCACCTCAATGGTGATGGCGCAACTCAAAAGTGTGCGATCGCCATGGTACGCGGCACTCTGGGACGTTCTTCGTCGCGGACTCTTGGACGGATGCAGTTCGTCAAACAGCGGTGCGAGGGTCTCAATGCTGGCAACAAACACCATGGGTGCGACAAGCGGCTGCGAGTGGTGGTGGTGCATAGCTGCCACATGCCATGCCATTTGTGGCTGTTGTTGCTGTTGCTGGTGGGGTCGGTGCTGGTCCATGGACCTCTTCCCAATCCCATCAAACAGTCTCTTCTTGCTTGGGGCTTGTCCTTCCCAATTGTGGGTTGCGACCTCCAGAACCGAATGCATCAGCTTTGAGAGGTCATCATCCTTTTGACCCCCCCAATCGGGATGGAATGAACCAGTTGATGCGGTCATGAACAGGCGCCAAAGCGATGGGAAGGGAGCGAGCGAATGGAAAGAGAGCGAGAGAGAGAGATAGAGATAGAGATAGAGAGAGAGAGAGAGAGAGAGAGAGAGAGAGAGAGAGAGAGAGAGAGAGAGAGAGAGCATAAGAGAGTTTTCATGGATTAGTGATCGTGGAGTTGTGTATGTCGGTCTGCTCTTTCAGACAGACAGCAATAAACCAAACCATCCACTCTCGTGATGACTGACGATGACTGGCTCGAGAAGCCCCCATCCTCGCTCCCCAAGCAGACCCAAAACCAAACCGTGTCATGTGCCAACTTCAAGCTCCATTGCGCCGTTTGGTGCGCACCAGAACGAGCTTGTTGCGCAAAAAGGTCGCTGGCGAAATGAATGCGGGGCACGCCTGGTAGAGGTAGGGCATAGTTGCGCTGACCAAGCAATGAACTCGGTCTTTGCACCATGACGCTGTTGAACGCACAGATCGAGTATTCAAATACTCAGAGCAACCAGAATCGAGTTGTGCTCCCACTGTGCTTCCAACTCCTGCCAAGAGCTCGACGAGTCACGAAAGCAGTTGGCAAGAGCTGGCTGCCCGTTGTGGCAAATCGAAACCGCACGCACTTGAGGGTCCGCTTGCATCGCGGTGGATTGATCAACTGACGACAACTCTTTCTTCTTGTCGGGCGAGACCAACCCACTTCCGACCGACTGCAAAACATAGCTGGATCGTGCAACGGTCATCGCCGATGGAGTTCAGAGGCAGTCAGCTGGGGCATCACGTATTTGGGTTGACTTCTGGATCGGCACGAGCGCGCTACATTCATATCGGCACCCCATGCGATGCCCAAGGCCAAGAGATTCTGCAAATCTACGCGTAAATCCCATCCAGAGAAAGCATGCAATGTACCTTAAAGTTGCCTCAACGCTTTTGTTCATGGACCGAATACAACCCAAATGAGATTCTGTTGCAAATCTGCAGTTTGAAGAAGGCTTGTTTTCGGGTTGAATCCCCATCCCAAGGAAGCAGCCACTTCTGCCTCCACAAACTCGACTTTGGCGCATTTGTGGACAGTGGCGTTTGTCCTTGTGGTACTTGTACATCTTGGCGTGAGTCGTGGGGCATCTGGACACACAATCCGCTCAGCCTACCTGTGACTTGATGGGTTCAAGTCCCTCACGTCCTGCGCTTTTTTTCTCTCGTCCGAGTTCAATTGTCCAACGCGATCCAAGCTGCCTGCATGACGCACGAAGCTCCTGACACGCGTATCAGTGCAACTAGCGTGGCAACAAACCCACCAAGCTCTGGACGTGAGCAACCACCACCAAGCAGAACGCCATCTTGTTGCGCATTCAGGCCGTGTCGTGCGGTTGGAAACGCCTTCCATATTCCTCCAGCGCATGTCAAAGCTGAGAAGCCTGAGCCCCCAAATCTCCTGGGACAAGGCTCGACTTCAAATCCAGCAAACCATTTCCACTGAAGCGACTGGTCGCCTCCAGGTTTTCAAGTTGGTGTAATCAGTTCTGCCGGGGAGGTTTTTTCTCGGCGAGTTCTTTTTTTCTGCTTGTTGCTGCATTTGAACGAGTGAATGCCTTCCCCTCGTCGCAACCGAGCTGTTGGTGCGGTTGCTGTTGCAGAAGAAGAACCTCCTGCAAGGACGGTATTGGCATTTCATGAAAACCGTCCTTATCCACACGTCGGGATGCAGCCCCAGGTCATCAAGACGGAATTCATGAACGCGGACGAAGACTTCGGCATGCCGCATCCAAACACCACCACCCCCGGATTTGCTGCTGGCCATGCGATGGAGGCAAGTTGCTCAGGTGAGCAAGGCCACTTCACCTGGAGTGCACCACTCATGTTTACCTTCCCTCCTCCGCCTCGAACTGCAGAAAGCTTCCAGCACCAGGATGCCACCACGTGCTCTCTGGAGGTTTCTTCTTCCACCTCGTGCGTGAACGGGAATGCTTTGGCTCCAACGGGAACTCTAGCCTCGCTGGATCCTGCTCATGGATTTGGCGACGTTACGGGAACGAATACGACTGGTATCGCCAACAACAACAACAGCAGCAGCAACAACACCATTGTGCAGGATCCTTCGTGCCATGCCATTGAGATGTTCAGCGCGTGGTTTCCCGCACCACCAACGGAAGACCAAGAATCAATTGTCGATCTGTCTCTTTTTGATATTTTTGCCGCGCCGAATGGTCCACTCGGTACTCACAGTTTCCATTTCGAGAATCCATGTCCATTTTCAGTTCCCGCCATTATGGACCACGACGAGTCATCGGACCAAGCAACCAGCGCCAGTGGTCAAGCGTCCATCCCGATGCCTCTTCATTGCCCTCCCGATCAGCACAACTTGTATGTGTCCACCACGGCGCTTCTTCCGAATGAACCCGAGTTCATGCAACAACCTCATGCCATGTGGACCCAACAGTATCCACAGCAACTGTTCGTCGACCCGCCACTGCACCATTCCGATGCTACGTTTGGCAACGAAAATGGCCCCTGTAACAGCAACCAGCTCTCTCCTCAACACACCGAGGCAATGCCCGTTAACATGTGCCATACGACAGTGTCCGATTGCAAGAGTGCCTCCACCTCCAGCCAAAGCTGGCCAACCAGAGCATATTCTTCGAGTTTTTATAGCCCGGTATCGTCATCCTCTTCTTCAACGAAAGGCAATGTCTCTTCGCCGTCGGAATCAGATTCAACTGTGTTTGCATTTGGATCGCACCGAACCACTGGCTCTTCATGTCGTCCATCGTTGCCAACAACGTGTTCGTCCTCCCCGGCGCAAGCGCCAGAAGTGCAGCTTTGCTTTTTGACGACGCTGAATGATTGTTATTGGAAAAACGGCCGCAAGAACCTGCAGTGCTTTCCGCTTTGCCCCGAACACCACGATTTTTACTCGATGAAAATCAACAACCGCAAGCACTCAAGTGCCGGGGTATGTCGAGGTCCCGTTCATTGTCAAATGGTGCGCCGCGTGACGCCATCTTGTTCGACGTTGACCAACGAAGCCATCGAGTTCCAGGGTCCAGCGTTCCACTCGCTTCGCAGCACAGCAAGCAGCGGTCGTGGCTGTTTCTCGAAAGATGAGTATTTTGTGCTTGGCCGCTTTGAACGCGTGTACCAAAACGAAAAGCTGATGAACCAGTGCACCGACCACCCGCACCACCACGAACGCGATCGCTTGGCACCCCACGCAGGCGACCAATTTGGTCAGCTTCCAAACTTTACCAGCTTTTCCGACTTTGACGCGTTTCGCCAGAGCTGTTTCCAGGCTGTCGAGATGTTGGACGAGCGACACATCCAGGGCGAGATGGAGTTTTCCACGTGGTTTTTCTTGCCAGACGTGTGGAAAGTGCAGCCCATGCTCAAGAAAAAACGCAAAGCCACGCGGTCCATGCCAGCGCGTACCTATCCATTCTGTTTTCGCGTGTTCGCGTACCAGCGAGTCGTCTGTCCATCGCCGCCGCCACCGCCTCCACCACCACTACCAATCGCATCGTCTTCGCAGCAAGATCGGAGCACCCGCGTGCACCATCACCAAGTCGACACTCTAGGCACCCCAGGCGCTCTTCCAGTCGTCGGTGGGAATGGGAACGGAGGCCATCCAGAACGCGACGGATACCACTTTCATTGCGTGGCTTCGTGCAACTCGACGTATTTCGAACTCTATTCCACGCGCACCGTGGATCGCGTCAAGCTCAAAGTGCATTCCGCGCGGGAAGCCATGCCATCATCGTCGTCTTCTGCTGCTGCTGCTGTGCGACGAGCGTGATAGACTCGCAACCAGCTCAACCCAACCTACCCAACCCAACCCAACCGACCAGGCCAACCAGGCCACCCACCGGCGCCCCAGGTCAACACACTCGAACGGGCAGTGCATCTATTCAACCAGTAAGCTCCATAAACACCAGCGTTACGCAGTCTTTACAGCCCTGTACAAGAGTTCTCCATAGCGCTTTAGAAGGAGTCGAGTCGATTGGGGTGGGCGGTCCCATAGATTACAACATGACGTTTCCAAAGTATCTTGGTGTTTGTATACCCCCTTGGTCCCCTTCAATACAAGCCCCCTCTTCCCTGCCATCATTTTCCCCCTTTAAAGGAAACCAATAGCAAAGCCCGAGAGTGGTGGGGAAAAGTGCCAGCAGCATGTTGGTGACGTTTGTGATTGACACCAGCGCGTCCATGAACCAGAGCACTAGCAATGGCATGACACTCTTGGACTACGCCAAGTCGGCGGTGGAACGCTTTGTCAAACGTGTACGGGACCCAAGTCGACGCTATTTGCATCACTTTATGTTGGTCTCGTGTGGCGACGATCCACGGCTGGTGGAGCCCAAGGACAAAGACAAAGAAGCCAAAGACAAGGATAAAGATGGCTTGGCCAGCAGCAACAGCAACAGCAACATCAACAGCAGCAGCAGCAGCAGTAGTAGTAGTAGTAGTAGTAGCCCCAATGGTGGCAAAAAGTTGCCGCCACCGAATGGTCGTGTGCGCATCGGGTGGGACCTCGCGACCAACAAGGAAGCCTTTCTGACTGAACTGAAAAACCTACAGGCAACCGACCTGAGCGACATTGGTGGAAGCCTCAAACAAGCATTTGAACTCATGAACCAGATTCGACTCCAGTACAACTGGGACAATTATGCACTGGGAAGAACACCCTGGAGCACCAATGTTTCGGTGTGCATTTTGATCACGGACGGCACGGCTTTGTCGTCACCAATAGATGGTCTTGTGCAGGACTCGCTGGTGATCCCTCCGTCCAATGCAGTCGGCGCCGATCTCACTCTCGAACCATATCGATGGGACCAACGATTGTTTTCCATTGTGCTCAAACTCCCATCCACGACTTCGACCAGTGCCAAGACCCAACCGAGCTGTCCGACGGATCTCATGGCGTTGAGTGAAACTACTGGTGGGAATCTCTACTTGCCGACATCGAAATCCACCGTCGAACAAAGGTAGGTGCTTGTAGCAAATCTGTGGTTGGAATTTTGGTCTGTGGTGGTGCCGGTGCTAACATGTAAATGCTGTTGTATAGCATTGATCAGATCATCTCCAAGCTCAAAGCGGGTGCAGTTGTCAAGTTCAAATGCGAGAGTGCCAGCGATTCCTCGGAAGACTTCAGTTCCACACGCAACATCCTGACGACCATTCCCAGTGGCAAGGACTACAGCTGGCCTATCGCCGAGTCGTTTTGGTTGGATCGCAATAGCAACACTTTGCCGTCTCGAGATGCGCATCCGGTGCTCACTTTTCGAAGAACCACCGAGTCACAACTGGAAGCTGCCACGAATCACATGGTACTCGATACGCTCAAGTTCCCGGCCGACTCGTATTTGCTGGACTCTAGCACCAATCCGATGCCATCGCGTGGCCAGCGATGGATGGTGTATGTGCATGGCAGCAAAGGTGACGGCAGGCTTGGTGATCCTATCGGTTTCTTACGAGGAGGGGCATCGTCTTCCTCATCTTCCTCGGGGGCTCCGATGCTCGTGCTTCTCCCCTACAACTATCCTGTTCTGTTTGGGCTACTTGTGGAAGCCGCCCGAGTGTATCAAGCAACTGGGCAAAACATCAACTCCAACAATGGCACATGGATGTTTAATGCCAAGGCCATGCCATCGTCTTGGCGAGAGTCTTTCACGTCGTACGTGTCGAGTTGTCCTTTGTATTATTATTCGCCGTTGAAGAAGACTCTGCGGAAATACAATCTCCAAGATATGGTGCCCGATGTACAGGACTCGGGACGGAGTTATCCAGTAAGCCACTGCTGTTGTCACTTCGCCATGCAACAGTGCTAATCGTGTTGTCTCTGTCGTTGACAGATCATGACTTATCTCAATCGCCTTCGAGAACAATCACTGGTGGAAAACGAAAACGTCAACAAACTTCATGCAAGAACCAGTCGAACTCCAGATTCCTCGTCAACCAATGGAAGTAGTACGCGAGCGCCTGAAGTATCACCCGCAGCTTCACCGTTGCGCGATTCTTCAACTTTGAACTCCGCATCGCCAGCTACAGGTGGTAATTCGTCGTCTTCTGCATCTTCCAAATTGACCACCGCGTCGATCATCGAGTCGGTCGGGAACATGTCGCTTGATGATCTCTTGAAAGTGTACCAACGCAACAAGCGACAATACTTCGATCGCCCCAACACTTTGAAGCTGCCAACAAACCTAGCAACCTCCTCCTCCTCCTCGCTATCGTCGACTCCCTTTGTGACCACTTTTCCGTTGTTCCGCCCTAAACGTCAGAGCTTGTCGAGTCAAGAGGAGACAGCGGGAAACCTTCGCCTCACTCCCAGCGTCGAAGCCAAAGAAGAAGATGAAAAACATTGCCATCCGATCGATGTCATGAGTGACTATGAGTCTCGACTGATCAAGAAAGAAGCACTGCGAAATCCTCTAGGTGATCCTGAACCTGATGAAGATACCCCGGCGGGACTGCGAAGGCGCCAGCTTTGCTTTAATCTTGGGAATCCTTACAAGAAGAGTGTGTCAAAGGTAAGATCTTTGACGCAAAATGCGTTCCTAAAACATGGTTGTGTGCTTACTGCGTTTGGGTTTTGTTCTATTGAACAGAGCGGCAATATTTATCAGGGCGAAGCCGCTGATGAGGCAGCAACTCTTGGTGGACAATCGCCCAAACGCCAGAGAACCCGGAAGCGCTCGTCTCAGCTCAAGCGGGAGCGTAGACAAGCAAAGAGAAGTCATCGAACACAGAACTCTCCCTCGCGACCAGTGGAGCCACAGAGTCCAACCTCTTCCACTTCATCCACAACGTCATCGAGCTCGTCCATCACATCATCACCAAGTCGAAGTGACTTTGGAGGAAGCATCGGGAGTGCAACAAGCAGCATCACAGTTGATTCGGCACCAGGCACTTGTGTGATGGCTGGAAGTCAGTCCCCAAAGGCTGAACTAGCTCAATTGTTGGGTGTTGCATTGCGAGAATCACCTTCCCATGACACGCCCAGCAAAGTGGACGAGAACCAGCCGTTGGCACAAGAGGTTTATGGTCATTTGATCACCAATTGGGACGCTTGGAATTCTTTTCTTCAGCTTATTCGAGCGCGTCGACTTCGTGAAGAGGTCAGTTTCCCCGATCGCCACTTGGATTGTTCGGGACACTGAGAAACTGTTGCTGATTTGTGTCCAGGACGAAGAAGCGATCTGCAAGTGTTTACTGGCGGTTCAAGGGGGCCCAAGAGTTGTCCAAGCTTACCTCCAACGCGCCCAACGCTATTGTCGCGACTTCAAACAGTACCAATTGGCTGCCAAACTAGGAAAGCATCTTGACCACAGCCACGACATTGTCGAAACTGAGTAGGCCAGTGGAGAAGTCAGCAACAACAATCATCTCCATAAGTGACAGTAAGATCCTTCCATGTGGTTTCTCATTGTATGCTGATGTGCAGATCGTTTGATGGCGCACCACGCGTGCACAGTCCATCAAACGAAGTCAATTCTCGTGAGGATCTTGAAGGGGCGCGGTATTCTACTGTACAACAGCGGTGAGCTTTGGTACCTCAAAGGGCATAACCAACCCTGGCGGCCGGGCCTATCCTGCATAGCGCTGCGGCAGAGTTGCTTGGTTATTGGTCTTGGTGGCGTGGGTTTGTTTGTCGGGGTTTGCTGTGGATGACAGCGCAGAATGGCATCACGCGCTAAACCTAAAGCATCGTCGAATGCTGGTGGCGCTTCGCAACATTCCAATGTGAGTGGGTCTTCGAGTTGTGAATCGTCACACCGCCCCTGAGTCGTTTCGCTCTAGAGCTTTACCTGACTTTGTTTCTTGCTTTGTGATTCTGTTTGGTTTTGTCGTGTGGATGGTTTGAAGAAAGGGGATTCGCAATCGATTAACGAGTTCTTGGACTCCATTCATGTGGACGATGCTGACAGCGGAATCGCCATCCTCCCAGTTCCGTCCGATGCTTCTCTATCGATCACCACGAGCAAAACGGCGCCGGCTGCCAATAACAAGAAAAAGCAGAATCATGCAATATCCCCACTGAATCATAGGCTAAAGCACAAGGTTCAGCATAAGACAGGCGTCGCATTGGCATCATGGATCGAGACCCAAGTCCCCAAAGACTCAGTTCATCACAAAGGTGGCTTCTCGATGCTGGACCCTTCTTCACTCACCGAAGAAGAGCTTTCGCCAGGAACTTACTTGAAAAAGGCAGCGGAGAGTCATCAACAGCATCAGCATGCTGACCAACCGGAGGATCGATTCTTCACCCAGCCTTTCTTACCGTTGAGGTGCTTTTGTGAGCTAGAAGAACACTTGTTTTCAACAAATACAGCAACACCGCCTCGTGTACTGCTGAAGAAACAAGGTCCTTTGCGCGCTGTCGCGTTACCTGTCAATGAATCTACTGGAGAGACGGGCAATTGGTCACCTTGCATGGTGATCTCTTTTGAAGAGAACCAGGGGCAGTATTATGTGTCGTGGAATGCAGGAAAACGAGTCGGTGAACCTTTTGTTCACGGCAGTTTGATTTGCTTTGAGTATTTGCAGAACGAACACGACTTTGTGAGAAGACTACAAGAAGCGCTGGTGTTGCGAGCCAAAGCTGAAGCTTTACTGCGCATCAGCTTGTTCATTGAGAGCATGCCGTTGGACGAGCAAGTATCAATCGCCAACGACAAAATTCAACGAATTCTGAAACTCAGTTTGTCCAATCGACAGGTTTCTTTGATCGCCAATAACAGCAACCACAGCAGCTCAGGTTCAATTCAAACAAGTTCGGCCGCGGCAAGTGCGGCCGCGACCTCAGCAGCAGCAGCGACTGCGTTAGCAACGACTCGAGAAACGGCTACGAGCCAATTGTTGGAGGAAATTCACTTTGACTACCTGCACGTCATGAACAAACTCATTTTCGAGAGCAATCTGGTTGATTTACAACAGAACTTCCGACTCTTGCAGGTGCCTCGCCAAGTGGTGACTCGCGACTTGGTGTTTGCTGTGAAATGGAATGGGGTGGTGCCCAATGCGCGATACGATTTCAATCAACGCTTTTTGACTCTCGCCAACAACAAGTTTCTCAACTTAAGCTTTTGTGTGGACTCGCTGCTAGAGATGAAGTCTCGCTGTGTTGACGTGGAAGCGCAACGGTTTTTGTTGGACCAACAACCTCTGGAAATGGGTTACTCCAGTGATTTCGCGCGTGCGGGAGCTGCAAATACGAATCTGAGTGACGTGTATCGCTCCCTCGCTGCAGGTGGCGCCGGAGGACTTGGCGGAAGTACCCGAGCGGATGGAAACAATGCTCTGTCAGTTCGAACGCGCAGCATCTCACTAACTGAGTTTTCGTCGATGCATTCTCAAATGATGATTACGACCCTGAGGTTCATGCGCGACCATTGGGCACGCCAAGCTTCCAAACACATCCAAAGCTTCATGGAGAGTGCACGTCATCCAGAATACAACGTTTTAGAGTCCAATCGTACCAAATATGAAGCCTCCACGTTGCATCGATTTCTCAAAAGACTCAACTACATGGTCGAAGACTGTCTTCGCGATGTGATCGTGGCGAATTTCCAGGCATATACGGAATTCCTAGAGCAAATGGGGCGATATCACGTCAAAGTGACCAAACTGAATGAAGTCCTGCTTGAAGATGGCCACCGACCACCGGAGAACGCCTTTGTGTCGAGCCATCAGCCGTTTTTCCATGTAGATCTCGTGATATCCAAGCGTCCAAATGATCCTTCCAATCCCGAAGCATCTGTGCCGGTTTCTGGTCCAGGTGGCGGGTCATTGGTGTTTGCGCTGGTGACCCCACTGGCTGAGTTTGAGATGACGCTCGTCAATCAGTTTGATTTCGTGTTACAAAAGCTTTGCACTCTGGAACTGGTGGAACGATTGGTGATGGATCGGATCTTTTGGCCCAATCAATTGTCTGTCAAGTGCATCGACAAAAAAGCCCCAGTTGTTCAGGACTTGCGTCATCGCGTGGAGAATGTCGCCAAGAAGTGCATTGAACCACTTGAACAGTATTTGCACTTGTTTGACAAGTTCATCACGTTATTGAATCTCGATGTCATGGAGTACATGAAATCCATTCTGAAGTGGGATGCGACAGCAGCTTTTGCGTCGTTAAACTCTGGTGCTCGCACAGACAGTAGTTCTAGCAACGGCCCAGGTGCACCAGCAAGCGATACGACATCAGGTGCTTCTGGACCATCTGCTTCTGGAACTTCTGCCCATGGCAGTGGTGAAGAAGAAGATCCAAATGCTCCACTTGTACCTCCGATTGAGTTGAATGAACTGCGAAGACTTCTGGAGACCCATCGGGCATCCGAGAATGAGATTCTGGATGAGATTCCATCGAGTTCTGTGAAGCTGGGCCTGTTTGAGATTGATTTAACCAACATCCGGTTCACTTTGGCGAAAAAGCATCGCGATATTTTCACTCGTTTACTCGAAGCGCAAAGTGCCTACTGCTTCAAAAGTGCGACGCGCACCACGGCCAAGTTTGAAGAGATATTTCAGAACCTGTCGGCTACCCCGAAAGACATTGAGTCGTTGACTGCCGCGCAAGAGTACATCAATGGTATCCCCAACTTGATCTTACCGCTGGAAGATGAAATCGCTTTGAACATGCGCCATCAAGCCGTTTTAGATGAGTTTGGCTTTTACCAGAGCGATGAACACTTGCGTTTGCAATGGAATCTGAGTGGTTGGCCGCATCGCATCAGCAGCCAGATGTCTCGGTTCAAATGGACTCTGGAAGAACGCAAAATGAAATTCGCCAAGCAAATGGAAAGTGAACAAGAGCGCTTTGAGAAATCGTTAGTCGCCTTGTGTGAAGAAATCGAGAGTTTTGCCAAGTACGACAATCTTGCGTTTGTCGAAGACGTGGCGCATCATGCTCAAAGCGTGTCCAAGAAAATAGAACAAGCCGGGCAAGAAGTGGTGGTGTTTAACTCGCGCGAAATCCTGTTTGGCAAAGAAATCACCAGCTACGAGCTTCTCAACAATGCCAAGAAGTCGTTTGAGCCGTTTTACTTGTTATGGAACACCTGCTTCAACTGGATCCAATCACGCAAGAAATGGATCTCAGGAAGCTTCTTGGAGATCAACGCTGAAGAAATCGAGAAAAGCGTCGAGCAGTTTTCGGCCAGCATTCAAAAGGCATTCAAGTTTTTTTCGTCTTCCAACAACGAAGCATGCGCCAAAATCGCCGAGAATATCAAGGGTCAGATCAGTGTGTTCAAGCCCTTTGTGCCGTTGATCGTGGCATTACGCAACCCAGGGATGCGCCAGCGCCATTGGAAAGATTTGAGCCATCAATTGGGCTTTAATCTGGAGATCGACGAAGCGTTCACGTTGACCAACGTGTTCCAACTGAATCTACTGGACCGTATTGAAGAAATCGTGAAGATATCTGAATTTGCTGGCAAAGAGTACCAGGTGGAACAAGCGCTGGGCAACATGAAGGCGGCGTGGGAGAAAATTGATCTACAGGTAGTTCCATACCGAGAGACGGGCACGTACGTGATCAAAGGCGTGGACGAGATCCAAGTAGTTTTGGACGAACATGTGACCATGACCCAAGCCATGATGTTTAGCAGCTTTAAGGGCGCGTTTGAGGAAGATATCAATGAGTGGAACGCGAGCCTCCAAGTGGTCTCTGAGGTGTTGGAGGAATGGCTGGCGGTCCAGAGAAGCTGGTTGTATCTCCAACCGATCTTTGAATCACCCGATATCAACAAGCAGCTGCCCGCAGAAGGTAAACGGTTTGCATCGGTTGACAAAAACTGGCGTCAGACCCTGGCTTCGGCGCGCGCCAAACCCCGGGCTTTGGATTTCTGCAAAAATCCAAAACTGCTCGAGAAATTCAGAGAGTGCAACCACTTTTTGGATATGGTGCAAAAAGGACTCAGCGATTACTTGGAGGTCAAGCGCTCCTCATTTGCTCGATTCTATTTCCTGTCCAACGACGAACTGCTATCCATTCTGTCCGAGTCCAAGGACGTCAAACTTGTGCAGCCGCATCTCAAGAAATGCTTTGAAGGGATCGTTCAAGTGCAGTTTGAAGACGATCTGCGCATTTCCTGCATGATTTCAGCCGAAGGCGAACGCGTCAACTTTGTCAACGCCATTGATCCCAAAAACACAAGCGTCGAGACCTGGATGGGCGAAGTCGAAAACGGCATGCGCATGTCTATCCGCGATATCATGCAGAAAGCCATTGTGGATTATACTCAAATCCCACGAACGCTGTGGATTCAAAAGTGGCCGGGTATGTGCGTGTTGAACGGAAGTCAAATGCACTGGACCAAGGAAATGGAAGAATCGATGGACTTGGCCGGCCATGAAGGAGTGAACCAGATGATGACCAAACAATTGGGTCAGCTGGCCGATATGGTCAAGCTTGTGCGAGGCAATCTTGATCGTCAGTCTCGCATCACCATGGGGGCATTGACGGTCATTGACGTGCATGCGCGCGATGTCACCCGCAAATTGGTAGCCCAAAACGTCGAATCCAAGGGAGACTTTCTTTGGAGTTCACAACTGAAGTATTACTGGGCCAACGATATGTTTGTTCAAGCCGTGACTTCACGTAGACCCTACGGATATGAGTATTTGGGCAACTCATTTCGTCTGGTGATCACACCGTTAACCGATAAATGCTATCTGACGCTGATGGGTGCGCTCCAAATGGTGCTTGGTGGAGCACCAGCTGGACCGGCTGGAACAGGGAAGACCGAGACAACCAAAGATTTGGCCAAGGCGTTGGCCAAACAGTGCGTCGTGTTCAATTGTTCGGATGGTTTGGACTATATTGCCATGGGCAAATTCTTCAAGGTAACGAGCTCACAGCAAACCAACCAATGGAGAGTCAGTGTAGCGCATTCACCACATCGATTGTTTGCGGATCACGTCATGTAGGGACTTGCCTCTTGTGGTGCGTGGGCTTGCTTCGACGAGTTCAATCGAATCGACATCGAGGTGCTATCAGTGGTTGGACAGCAAGTGATCACTCTCCAGGTAAAAGCAGTTAACTGCATCATGACTGCGTGTGTTTAGAGTGATTGACCAACTCCTCTGTGTGACCTCACAAACAGCTTGGTATTCGTCGTGGAGATACCAGAATCGTGTTTGAGGGGTCCGATATCAAACTTAGCGACCAGTTTGGGGTGTTCATCACTATGAACCCGGGTTACGCAGGACGTACAGAGCTTCCAGACTCTCTCGCCGCACTGTTCCGACCGGTGGCTATGATGGTGCCGGATTACGCGTTGATCGGCGAGATCATGTTCTTTGCATACGGGTTTTCGGATGCTCGAGCACTTGGAGCCAAAATGGTGACCACTTTCAAACTATGCTCTGAGCAGCTTTCTTCGCAGTGCCATTACGACTACGGCATGCGCGCCGTCAAGACCGTGATTACAGCGGCAGGAAATCTCAAGCGTGAAGCGCCTGACATGGATGAAGATGTTCTTCTTCTGCGCGCGTTGCAGGATGTGAATCTACCGAAATTCCTTGCGCACGACATTCCTTTGTTCAATGGTATCATCAGTGATCTGTTTCCAGGCAAGAGTCGGCCCAACATTGACCTGGGAGCGTTGATCAGTGTCATGAAACTTCGCACCCAGAAGAACACTCTGCAGCCAGTGCCTTACTTTCTCACGAAATGCGTGCAGTTGTACGAGACCATTGTGGTGCGCCATGGACTCATGGTCGTCGGCGCGACGGGAGGTGGCAAGTCGTCCAATATAGCAGTGCTGGCGGAAGCGCTTGGGGAACTGAAAAACCGCAACGAGATCGGATTTGCGTATGAAAAAGTCATCAAATATCAATTGAATCCAAAGTCCATCACCATGGGCCAACTCTATGGCGAGTTTGATCCCAACACCCACGAGTGGCAGGATGGGATTCTGTCCACTCTGTATCGAACGGCCGCGTCGTGCACCAAATCCGACCGCAAGTGGATCATCTTTGATGGACCGGTCGATGCCATCTGGATTGAAAACATGAACACTGTGTTGGACGACAACAAAAAGTTATGTCTCAACTCGGGTGAAATGCTTCAAATGTCCAACCAGATGACGATGATGTTTGAAGTCGAAGATCTCTCGGTGGCGTCGCCAGCGACCGTGTCACGCACTGGTATGGTGTACATGGAACCCAGCACTCTCGGACTCGCGCCACTGGTGGATTCGTGGCTTGAGAAGCTGCCGAAATCGTTGGCATCGTTTGCACCAATTCTGTTGAGACTCTTTGATGTGTATTTGTACTCGGCAGTGACCTATTTGCGCGCGTACCTTGCGGAGTTGGTGCCCACTATGGACAACAATCTAGCCCAGAGTCTGATGAGCATTTTGGACTGCACTTTGGATTTGTTCCGTGAGCGAACGGAAGGAAGCGTTGGTGGTGAAGTTCTCCAGCCGACCCCACAGCTTAAATTCGATCTGGAACCGTTGTTCATCTTTGCGTTGGTGTGGAGCGTCGGTGCTACAACAAATGATGCCGGCCGGGCACGGTTTGATGCATTTTTGCGAGCTGAAATGGTCGCCCAGAACTGCACGCCATTGATGCCGGCGGCAGGGTTGGTGTATGATTATTGCTACTCAATGAAAGACCATAAATGGATCCTGTGGATGGATACAATCAGCGCGTACAAGATCCCACCAAACTCCAATTTTTCCGACATTGTCGTGCCGACGGCCGATTCCGTGCGCAACACTTACTTGCTTGAGACGCTGATCAAGAACAACAAGCATGTGCTCATGGTCGGCAACACCGGCACGGGCAAAACGGTCAACATCACGAGATACTTGCAGAACTTGACGGCGGAATTCACGCCAGTGCCAATCTCTTTTTCTGCCCAGACTAGCGCCAACCAGACCCAGGATCTGATTGATTCCAAGGTCGAAAAGCGTCGCAAAGGTGTGTTTGGTCCACCGGCTGGCAAGAAGTACATTGTCTATGTGGACGATTTCAACATGCCCAAGCGAGAAAGATACTTTGCTCAACCTCCTTTGGAATTGATTCGTCAATGGTTTGATCAAGGTGGATGGTATGATCGCAAGCTGTTGAGTTTCCGTCACATCATCGACATTCTTTGGGTGGCATCTATGGGGCCACCTGGAGGTGGACGAAACCCCATCACCCCGCGAATTGTGCGGCATTTCAACGTGATCGGCTATGCGGAATTGGGCGAAGAAAGCAAAACCATGATCTTCAACACCATTTTGAGCAACTTCTTGGCCAATTTCCAGCCCGAAGTACAGAAACTCAACGATCAAATTGTGAATGCGTCGATCAAAGTGTATTCAACCATTTGTGCGGAATTGTTACCGACCCCGGCCAAATCACACTACACGTTCAACCTGCGAGATTTGGCCAAAGTGTTCCAGGGTTGCTTGATGGCCGATTCTCGTAAAATCCTGGACCAGAGTGGCTTTATCCGGTTATGGATCCACGAGTGCAAGCGCGTGTTTGAAGATCGAATGATCTCCCAACAAGACCACAGCTGGTTTTTGGAGCTCATGCGCACGACCATTTCCGATATTTTCAACAACGATTATGGCAAGATCGTCACCAACGAGTACTTGATTTACGGAGATTACATGGTGCCAAACGCGGATCCTCGAATCTACGAAGAAGTTGTAGACGTTACCAAGGCCCTCCACACTATGGAAGACTACCTAACCGATTACAATGCCGAATCCAAGACCCCAATGGGCCTGGTGTTGTTCATGGATGCCGTCGAACACGTGTCTCGTATATCGCGTATTCTTCGCCAGCCACAAGGCAATGCGTTATTGTTGGGCGTCGGAGGAAGCGGTCGTCAATCGTTGACCAAACTAGCGACATATATGGCCGGATACAAGTGCTTTCAAGTGGAGATCGTGAAAGGTTATGGCATGAATGAATGGCGAGACGATGTCAAGAAGTGTCTTCTTCTGGCTGGACTCAAGGATACGCCCGTGGTGTTTTTGTTTTCCGATGTACAAGTGGTCAACGAGACCATGCTGGAGGATCTGAATGGTGTGCTGAATGCTGGCAACGTGCCCAACCTGTATGGGGCGGAAGACATGGATCAGATCCTCAGCGCCTGTCGAGTGGATTGCCAGAAAAAACAGATCCCACCGACCAAAACCAACATTTTCCAGCAATACCTCAATCGTGTGCGCAAGAATATCCATCTGGTGATTTGTATGTCTCCGATCGGTGGGCTCTTTCGCGATCGTTTGCGCATGTTCCCGTCGTTTGTGAACTGTTGCACCATTGACTGGTTCAGTGAATGGCCTGCTGAAGCTCTCAACTCTGTGGCGACGGCAATTCTGAGTGGTGGTAGCATGCAATTGGTCAGCGACAACCTTGGCGCTCTGGTGGAAACTTTCAAAGAGATCCATCAAAGTGTCGAAAAGCAGAGCAAAGTGTTTTTCCAGGTGCTGCGACGGTATTACTACGTCACGCCAACGAGTTATCTTGAACTGCTGTCGACTTTCAAGACGGTTCTAGTGCAGAAGCGAGAAGAATTGAACACTATGAAGTTTCGACTTCAAAACGGTGTCGACAAATTATCGGAAACCAAAGCACTTGTGGCCACCATGCAGCAAGAACTCGTGGAACTGCAACCCGTTTTGGCGGCGACCCAAGTTGAAGTCGAACAAATGATGGTCCAGATACAAAAAGACAGTGCAGAAGCCGACAAAACGAAGGCGGTCGTGGAAAAAGAAGAAGCAGCCGCGAGTGTCAAGGCCAAAGCGACCAAAGAGATTGCCGATTCTGCCCAGAAAGACCTAGATGAAGCACTTCCCGCGCTGGATGCAGCGGTTGAATGCTTGAATCGTTTGAAGAAGAGCGATATCGATGAAGTCAAAGCTTTGAAAACACCGCCCAATGGTGTGAAGTTGACCATGGAAGTGGTATGCATTCTGTTTGGCCAAAAGCCCACAATGAAACCCGATCCAGAACGTCCTGGAAAGAAAATAACCGACTACTGGGAAGTCGCACAGAAAGTTGTGCTCTCCAACGCCTCCAAGTTTATGGAAAGTCTGCTGACGTTTGACAAGGACAACATCCCGGACGCCATTATTCAGAAAGTCATTTCATACATGGAAGACCCGAATTTCACACCCGAAGCAATTGAAAAGTCATCCAAAGCGTGTACGGCCATTTGCATGTGGGCACGAGCCATGTACACCTATCACTTTGTCGCCAAGGCCGTGGAACCTAAGAAACTCGCACTGGCCGGTGCCCAAAAGGAACTGGATGCGACGCTTGCGGTGCTAAAGGACGCGCAAGACAATTTACAAAAAGTCAGTGATCGACTTGCGGAACTCGAGACTTCATACAACGCCGCCGTGGCCAAAAAAGAAGAGCTCGCCGCGAAAGTGATCCAATGCCAAGTGCAGCTGCAGAATGCTGAGAAACTGATTGGCGGACTTGGAGGAGAAGAAGCGCGATGGAAAGAAACGGTGGCTCAGTTGAACGAGGATTACTCCAATCTGACGGGTGACGTATTGGTGTCTGCAGGCACCATCAGCTATCTGGGTACTTTTACGGCCGAATTCCGTGAGAATCTGGTGTTGTCGTGGCACCAAGCACTCACAAACTATCAGGTTCCGCATTCCCCGAACTGTGATATCATTCGAACGCTTCAGGACCCGGTAAAGCTTCGTGCGTGGCAAATCGCAGGCTTACCGACGGATTCCGTGTCGACCCAGAACGGTATCATCATGTCTAAGGCGCGGCGATGGCCTTTGCTGATCGACCCGCAGGGCCAGGCGAATCGCTTTATCAAAAACTTGGGCAAGGACAAGAAGAACGCAGAGAATGGCATGGATGTCGTGAAACAAACGGATCGAAACTTTTTGCGTTGTCTGGAGAACGGCATCCGCTTTGGCAAGTGGGTTTTGCTTGAAAACGTCACTGAAGAAATCGATGCTGCGCTGGAACCGGTGCTGTTACAACAAAGGTTCAAACAATCGGGCCAAGAAGTCATTCGTCTTGGTGAAAACGTGATCCCGTACAACGAAAGCTTTCGTTTTTTCATGACCACCAAGCTCTCGAACCCGCATTATGCGCCCGAGATTTGTGTCAAAGTGTCGTTGCTCAACTTTACCATCACGATGAAAGGTCTGGAAGAGCAATTGCTTGGTGTCACGGTGCAAAAGGAAATGCCCGAACTAGCAGCCAAGAAAAACGAACTGGTGGTGTCGAATGCCGAAGGCAAGCGCCAGTTGTACGAGATTGAGAACCAGATTCTGTACCTGCTGTCCCATTCGGAAGGAAACATTCTGGATGATACCAACCTGATTGAAACCTTGGCCAATGCCAAACAAACGTCCGAGATCGTGATTGCCAAAATGAAAGAAGCCGAAGAAACCGAGAAAGAGATTGATGCACGCAGCGAAGGGTATCGTCCGGTCGCTTACCGCGCCGCGTTGTTGTTTTTCTGCATCGCTGACCTTGCACTGGTTGATCCCATGTACCAATACTCGCTTGCATGGTTTACCAACTTGTTCATTCGCGGCATTGCGACAGCCAAGGTCTCCAATTCATTGGAGCAGCGAATCATCAACCTGAACGAGTATTTCACCTACTCGGTGTACAAAAATGTGTGCCGCTCGTTGTTTGAAAAGCACAAGCTGCTGTTCTCATTCTTGTTGACGGTGAAAATCATGCAGGGCAACAACGACATCGATCCGTTGGAATGGCGATTCCTGATCTCGGGCATGGCGTCCGGCACTGCTACTCCTCAGATCCCGGAGAACAACCCAGCTCCCAATTGGCTGGAACAGCATTCCTGGCAAGAGATTGTGTCCTTGTCGAGTCTGCCCAACTTCGTATCACTGGCGAGTGAATTTGCAGGCCACGTACGTGCGTTTCGGGACATTTTTGACTCGACCGAGCCACAAAACCAGCCTTTGCCTGGCGAACTGGAGACAAGACTAGATGTCTTCCAAAAACTCTGCGTGTTGCGAACACTACGACCTGACAAAATGATGCAGGGCATCCAAAACCTGGTCGCCACAAAACTGGGCAAAGAATACTTTGAGCCGCCGCCCTTTGATCTCAAGGGAACGTTTGAAGATTCTTCTCCAAGCAAACCGTTGATTTTCATTTTGTCGCAAGGCTCAGATCCTGCCAAAGACTTGCACACTTTTGCCATCGAGACGAGCATGGATGCCAAGCTCAAATCCATCGCGTTGGGCCAGGGCCAAGGCCAGATTGCTGCTCGCATGATTGAGCAAGCGGTGGTAAAAGGCGAGTGGGTGTTACTACAGAATTGCCATCTAGCGCTCAGTTGGATGAGTGAACTGGAGCGAATATGCGAGGAGCTTGATCCGACCAAACTGCATCAAGATTTCCGCCTTTGGCTGACGAGTATGCCAACACCCGTGTTTCCAGCTTCAGTGCTACAAGACGGCGTGAAAATGACCAAAGAAGCGCCAAAAGGACTGCGCGCCAATTTGAAAAATACCTATTTCAAACTCAACGACGAGAAACTCAGGGCCACGCGCAAACCCGATGTGTTTCGCAAACTATTGTTTGGATTGTGTTTTTACCACGCCATTGTATGTGAACGCAAGCGGTTTGGTGCGTTGGGCTGGAACATTCCGTATCAGTTCAATGAGACCGATCTGGATATCAGGTGGGATGGCACAAGTCACTCGCGGTTGGATTGGGTTTCTTCTTACCGGCTAACACTCGTGCTTTTTTTCATGATGTTGTTCTAGTATGGCCCAACTCGCGTTGTTCCTCGACACTTATGATCAGATCCCGTTTGATGTGCTGCAGGTCATGACCTCCACCATCAACTATGGTGGTCGCATCACCGACGACAAGGACATGCGCACGTCGGATATCATTCTCATGACCTTTTTCAAAGAGAGCATTCTACAGGCGGGTTATCGCTTTTCCCGAAGTGGCTTGTACTACTCGCTCGAGGCCGATCCTTCCAATGCCTACAAGTGCTATGTCGAGTATATCAACTCTTTGCCGATCAACCCCGAGCCCGAAGTGTTTGGCATGCACGAAAATGCCAACATCACTTGTGCGCAATCCGAGACGTGGGAAGTCTTTGATATTGTGCTGTCGCTTCAACCTCGCGTGACTTCTGGCGCCGGCAAATCGCGTGAAGAGACCATCGCCGACACCGCCAAGGCTATTGAGCAAAAGATTCCGCCACCGTACGATCTCGAATTTGTGCAGTCGAAATACCCAGTCTCCTACACGGAATCCATGAACACGGTACTAGCGCAAGAAGTCGAACGCTTCAACAAACTGCTGGTGGTCATGTCGAGCACGCTCAAACTGGTCCAAAAGGGCCTCAAGGGGCTTGTCGTGATGTCCGCGGAACTGGAAGCCATGGGCAATTCGTTGTACGATCAAAAAGTACCCGCTGTCTGGGAGAGTAAGGCCTATCCTTCGCTCAAACCACTCAGTTCTTGGGTTCACGATCTTCTCGAGCGATTGGAGTTTATCAAAAAGTGGATCGACAACGGCATTCCATGTACTTTCTGGATCTCGGGGTTCTTTTTCCCACAAGGTTTCATGACTGGAACCATTCAGAACCATGCGCGCAAGTACAAGATCCCCATTGATTCGTTGTCGTTCGAGTACCTGATGATGCCCCAAGAGCCCCACGAGATCACCGACAAAGCACCCGATGGGTGTTACACCTATGGTCTGTTTATTGAAGGCGCACGATGGGATAAAGAAACACTTTCGCTGGAAGATCCTCTCCCGAAAGAACTGTTTGCCAAAATGCCAGTGATCCATTTCCTACCACAAGCGAATCGACAAGCACCGCAAAGTGGCATTTATCGGTGCCCCGTGTACAAGATTCTCACCCGAACCGGAACGCTTTCGACCACGGGTCATAGCACCAACTTTGTCACGTGGATTGAAATTCCATCCAGCAAGAAAACGATTTGGCGCAATTCGCTCGTGTCCGAGACCAATGCGCAAGTATTGTTTTGTGATCAAGAGTACTGGATCAAAGCCGGGGTCGCCTGCTTTTGTTCGTTGCGGTATTAAATCAAACCAATTCGCAGTGAAGCGTTTGCAAACACAGGGCAAAGTGGTGAGTTGACGCCAAAGGAATGGGGCATCATGCAGCCCCCCCCCCCCCCCCCCGCTCCGCATTGTATAAACCCATTTGTAAATGGCATGATGCCTGTCTCTTGCTTTTCTTTCCATGATCAACAACAACAAAGCATCCTCTTGTTGGGTGGGTGAGTGTGGGGATGTCTTCTTCCTCGGGACCAAACCAGTCAAGACCAACTGCATTGTGCAGCGTTGAATCTGTGATCGCTTATCAATCAACGACTGCCAACTAGAAGATCATATCGAGAAACTGAACGTATGGAAGCACTTGGTCGATCAGATCGGCGATCGTTTCGATCCAATTTCCCACTTGATCACAAAGCGAAGCACCCAAATGACCGAAAACCCCCGACGCTGAAGTCGATGAAAAAGAAAACCCTGCCGAACCGTTGGCCATCAAACTCGATCCGGTATACGAAGCTTGACGCGTCATCAACGCGACCCACTCCACTGGGGTCGCGATCATCGTCAGCATCAAGAGCAACACTAGCCAGGCCACAATGTATCCCGGGGGTTGAGCAAGCGACGCACTTGCAAACGACAGCGGCATCATCATCAGCGCGGACCGCGAACTTGGTGGTAACGCCGATGAACTGTCGGCATGTGCGGCTTGTCCATTTGGTGGGGAAGGGGGTGGCAAACTCAAATCAGATGCATTGGCAGTGGATCCTCCATGGAGCAACAGAGCTTGCTCCTGCGCCTTCGCTTGTTCATGGAAAAACGCTGCAAAGCTGACTTCGCCGGCTTTGTCGATGGATCCAACGGCTTGGGACTCTTCTGGAAAGAGTTGTGCCACCACGCGTTGGATAAGCTTGTTGAGATGCAGCTCTTGCGCCACACCATGGTGCTTCCAGACTGCCCGGCACAAAGGACACGAGAGGGACTGTAGATCGGCGCTATCGGTCTCGGGTTCCAGTCGTTTCGCGTTGAGCATTTGGTATTTCCATGCAAGAAACACGCAGCCGCGATCGAAATTGTGCCTACAACAACAGTCCGAGAATTCCAGATCAGCAACAGCAGCAGCAGCAGCAGCGACTGGACCTGGTGCTTTCCTCGTCGCTCGAGCAATGATAATACTGACCCGCATGGCAATGTCGCAGGAAACGTCAAGACCTCAAGACAAATGGAACAAACCAGTTCTTCTCTGGGCACCACGTGCGGTGCATGACGATGCCTGATGGGATCCATGTCCATGGCCCCACAACAACGTTGTCACACTGGATTTGTTTGGGAATGCCTGGCAGAGGAGAGATTGTGATGTGATGCCCTTCCAAATGAGTCCACTCAATTCCGAAACAACTCACCGCCACACTTGTTCTTGCCTGCAAAGACGCGCACCGTCCGAGGCTTCGAAACGACGCCGAGTCAGTTGATGTGACAATTGGCAACAAACCGACGCGACTCTGCGAGAATCCTTGGCCACAGGCACCAGCACCAGCACCAGCACGAGGAGCTGTCCAAACGGTTCCTCACGATACCACACCGATTCTTTTCAAGCAAGCCACCGGCGTCACCCACGACGACAAAGAGCGCTCAAAAAGACTGTTGAAAGCGCCAGAACAAAAGCGGGAACCTCCAAAGACCTCGTCGCTTCGCTACATGCAGTAACGTTACCGATCCCGAAACGGTTTGGCGGACGGGTACATGATTTGGTGCAGCACAGCAGACTCCGCCGCCATGTTGAGTGTCATCTTGTCGATGCCCTGCCCAGGCTGACCAACGAACGGTGAGGTCGTTAGCAGCAATTGGCGCCACCGACATCTTAGCGGCACGACATTGCAGTAAGCGCACACTGGTTCGGTTCAACGGAGGGAGTGCTTCCACGCGTTTCTAGACCAAGCCAAGAAGAAACACGTTCATCGTGACCAGTAGATCACGCGGGTAACAAGCAATGAACCACCACACTGTGCAAGCAATTGAAGATTGGCAAGAACTCACCACAAACGTTTCACGTCGATGTCATCATCGACACCAACTGGTTTCTTACAGGGTACAAGCAATAGCCAAGAGAGAATGAATTGCACGTCAAGCCTTGTCGATGATTTCTTCTTCTTCTTCTTCTTCTTCTTCTTCTTCTGGACACAATCGTCAGGGAACATCGTGCAACTGGAAAAAAAGTCGATCGCTAGCGCCATGTTCACCACCGCGCAATTGGACGATCCGGTGGCAACCTACTACGACATGGCTTTCCAGGATGCCACCACCAAGTACCCGATCAGTGTCGGCACGTTTGTAGCCGGGCTGTTTGCCACCGCCAACGTCTCGCAGCCATCTCCTGCTAAAACCACAAGCTCACCAAACCTGTGGATCGAAACGAATGGTACATGACGGCGTCCGAAGTGTATCGAATGCCCAGTCCTGGTGTCGTGACGAGACCGCAAAGCAACGACTGCAGACGGATGTCCACTCGCCGCCGCGCCACCGAGTCAATGGCGTTGTCATGAACGATCCACTTTGGTAAGCTGTTTCAATGCAGAGTAGGGTCCAAAATGAACCCAAAGACCAAATGCCAAGTCTGGGAAGAGGTGTCTTCGCCTTGCAATTGCACAACAAGAAGATGTCGTGTTTGTCTGTTGTCTGGAACAACAGCTTGTCTTTTGTCGTTGAGGACAAAGATGAGCATGGAACTCGATGAGTCGGCTCCATTCTGTCAGCACAGACGACCGCTTTCGATCGGTTTGGGCCGGTGTCAGACGCTAAAGAGAGTGGATTGATGCACTAAAACTATCAGAAAAAGTCGCAACCAAGGTGTGGCGTTTTGGTTAGATGGGAACGCTTCTTCCTCCATTCTCTGCCTTCAAACGAGTGAACTGATCACGACAAGAAAAAGACGACCACGACGGCTCTTGGCGCTTTCGATACTTCGTTTTCATTTCCGCTGCAACCGGGTGGGGGGAAGCATGAGTTCGCCAGTCGATTCCATCAACGACGACCCACCCAGTGTCCGATCCCGTCCTGCTTGCCGACTGGATGCGTGTTCTGCATACGCACTACACGACGACCGATAGCTGGATGAACAGGGTATTTCCATTTCCTGGTGGCTTCGACACATCCAACAACAATGCTGTGGTCGGCGTTGTTGGCGTTCGAGTGAACTCGACGTGTTCGACTGCTCGCGACGCCCAACTTTAAAGTCTTCTTGGCTCTTTGGATCGTGGTCACGTTTGCGTTTTCGACTGGTTGGTGGAGTCTGCTCAATTCTGTGCAGTTCACGCATCACAAACGTCAATAGCATCTCCAGCAACTGCCTGCGATCCAGCGACGCACCCACCGACGCTTCGGAGACGGCATCGTCCGCGGTAAAAGCGTCAGCTACCAGTGAACCATCATAGTTTTGGTCAAAGGCTTCTTCCTCGTATGCCACAACGACCCAAAGTGGATACCGAGGATCTTGGCCATGCGAGTCGAGTTTGTCACCGGGCCGTAGCATCTGCTCAAGCTCACTCGAGTAACCCGACAGCAGAATTCGTGAGTCGCAATCGAAAATATGCTCCTCAATGTCATACAAGAGTTCTCCCACGATGGCGTTTGGATCTGCGGCACGTGTCAGTCGAAGCTTTTGGGTGTGCTTGTCGTAAAAGTCTCCATTCACATCCACGAGATAGTACCAAAAGTATTGCTCGTGAATCGTCGGCATTGTCGCGAGTGAGACCCAAGATGCTGTTTCTGTGTGGTGGCAATTTTTGTGAAGTGACAAGAGGAACGACAAGGTGCTCCACCCACTCGCGAGGCTTCCAACAAAACCCTCCGTCTCTGGGATAGGAAATGAGAGAGACCAAGTCATCATGGGACTGGAAACCAGAGACACTCGAGTCAAGTCGAAACCCATCGACCCATCGGACCTTTCGACAGGGAAGCAGCGCGAGGAACTGCCAGGGGGAGATGATCATTTCCGATTGCGCGTTCGACAGCACAAAGCATTCACCGTGGAACGTCCTCTTCTCTTGTCTACTAAGCGCTGTACCATGCAGCCAACTTTCCAACCCCCGCAAGAAGCAACACCGTCGTCACTCGAGTTCGAAGTTATCTGTCTATTGGGATCTGGTACTTACGCCAACGTGGTGCTGAGCCAGTTGGCGCAGAATCCCGAAGAGTTCTATGCGATCAAGATGGTGCGCAAGCATTTTGGAACTCTAACGCAGCACTGGCTTCGAGAACGAGATGTTTTGCTCTCGCTCAGCCATCCGTTCATCACAAAACTGTTTGGCTACAGTGAAGACCCGACCACCATGTACTTTGCCATGGAGTACTGTGCTGGCGGTGATTTGTACTTTATGCTGGAACAGTTTCCCAACACGAGATTGCCCGAACAGCACGTGGGCTTCTATGCGGCCTCGATGGCGCTTGTGATTCATTACATTCATCAACGTGGGGTGATTCATCGCGACCTGAAGCCCGAAAACATCTTGTTGGATGCCGAGGGGTTCATTCGAGTCGCCGACTTTGGACTCGCCAAAGACCAAATGGAGATCAGCATGCGCAAGGATGGTCGTGTCTGCAGGCAAATCCGTGGATCGGACGATTACATTGCTCCGGAAGTGATCCTTGGACAAGGTTACAGCTATGCCGCCGACTTGTGGAGCTTTGGTTGTGTGTTGTATGAGCTGTTGACGGGCTTTCCACCGTTTTTCACTGAAACCAGTCTTGACGAGAAGGAGGCAAGTGCGGAAGCTCTTCGCGACGAGTTGTTTCATCGCATCCTACACGAAGAGCCTTGCTTTCCCGGTGAATGGTCGACCGCGACGACCGATTTTGTCCAGCGTTTGCTGCAGAAAGACCCTTCCCATCGGCTCGGCTGTGGAAGTAGGGGCATGCAAGAATTGTTTGAGCACGACTTGCTACGAGAAATGAACTGGCATGCGCTCTGGACCAAGCAAGTGCATCCGCCGTATGTGCCAACCGTGACCCATGCGCTGGATACGAGCAACTTTGAGTCGCGGTTCACTTGTCTGCCAATCGGTGGCGTGGTGCGTTTCGAAGGATGTTGGACGCTTCTCGAGCGACAAGACGAAGGCTTTGAGGCAGTGGAGTGGCCGTGGTGGCCACATACCCCAGCGAATTCCAAGAGGATTGGCTCGAGGAGTTTGAGCTGCAACGGTGACGTTTCGACCACACGCCAAGAAGCACCTGGTGGTTCAGGACCGCGCGCACAAGCACCATTGGAGCTGGAGAGTGACTCGAGGCCCAGTTATGCGCAACTGGTGGATGTGCAGGCTGCTGTTGTGGTGGACTCGACAAAAGCGTGCAGCATCTGTAGTGCAATGACCGATTGGCTCGAGTCATGTGCGGATCGGTTGCGCAATTTGCTGATGGATTGTGTCACCTGCAGACGCGTCGTCAGCCACTCGCGTGCCAGTGATGAGGATGGCCATGATTCACAGAGTTAGACGGAAGGTTGGAGAAGAAGATTGGCTGATGGTCCCACGGCCCCATGGCCCCATGGGGACAAGAGGTCGTCCATTCCGCACTTCCATGGATTTCTCCTATTTCCCGGTCTGATAACCGCCAGCATGTCTGTTAGTTGTTTGTGAATGGGGCTGTGGGATTCACCATAACGAGCATGTCTGTTAGTTGTTGTTAAATGGCTTTGGGTCACTGGATACAATATTTATGGGCAAGCCCATGCCAACCTACCCACATGCTCATCGCCGTCTTGATGTTGACTTGCTCCGTACTCTCAAATGGTTTCTCCAAATGAACCGATGATAATGTGATCGGGCTGGTGACGATGCTGTATCCACGTGCATGTGATGCCGTTACTCCTTTAAGACGAACCGCCGCCCCGAAGACAATTCGCTGACTTCATTCAACCAGCCGATCTGACAACGACTGGAAAAGAACTCCGGGAAGGCAAGAGGATTGAACCATCCACCGGACTCTGTGCAACCCACGAACACGTCGTGTCAATTGAGAAAACAGCACTCCCTCAACTTTTCTTTCAGAGTCTCATTCACGCGGATCCACTGCGATACCGTTTCATTCGGTGTTGATTGACTTCCTGTTCACTCACACGTTCTTCGAGAATCGTAATGACTAACTTGATATCCGACAGCTGGTCTTCAATGTCTGTTTTGCTGCTTGCACTGCCACGGATACACATTCACTTGCGCGGCTTCGTGGTCGAGGAACCACTGCATCCGCTTCACCAGGCATCCGCAGCAGGCACGACAAAACACTTCTGCAACATCCAATTCCTCGCTGTGCCTTTAATCGACCAAAAAATACTCGATCACATGCTGATGGCCTTCCGTGGCTGCTCCAAGAAACGCTTGAGGAATTGGAAAGAGTCCAGATTATGGTAGTAATGGGTGGCATTGTGCTCGCACAGAAACCGCAACACGCCCCAATGACCGTTTGCTTCAGCGCGAGCGATGTGGCAGGTCAACTCTTGTGAAGAACTGAAGAGCACGTACTTGATCATGTTGAGATGTCCGTTACCAGCTGCTTCAGTCAAGGAAGTCTTATGATACACATTGGCATCATGCGGTTTTGACGGCAGGAACTTGAGAATTGACGAGTCTTCACGATATGTGACAATACGCCACGCAGATGGTGAATATTCTTTGTCGAATCATCAGTCGAACAAGTGGTGGGTTGCCAAGTGCAGGTTTTGTGCTGCCTTCGCCATGCTGTTGTCAAAACCATGGAAATCCGTGACGTTGCACTCATTCTGTTGGAACTGCACCAACTCAACGTGACCATTCATGACTACTGGATCAAACACTAGCGAATCTGCGCTCGCACGAGGCTTTGGCGCAATGTATGTGTGTGTCCATTAGCACAAACAGTTTCGAGTGCTTCATGACTTCCTGGATGACGTGCCGGTACATTCATCACGCCGGTCAACCACTGAACTTTGGCGCGCATTTGACTCGCCTGATGCGGAGAATGGATGTGGCAATACCCGCTTGCCGCTCTTCCTGACAAATGCATTCTATTTCACGCGAACGACGCAATGGGTGCTGGATCAAGATCGAGTTGAGCGAATACTACTACTCCGTGATTGGAAAAGTTGATGAGGCTGCCATTGGATCTCATGGGATTGATTCACAACAAGACTGTTTCATGTTTGGGATCCCAAGCAAGTCTCTGGTACGCACATTCATCCATCTCAATTGCTGCAAGAGAGATATTCACATCAAGAATCAATATGTTGTTTGATGGATCACACTGCGTTGACCCACAACCAGCTCGGATCAGTTCCGTATCCCCCATCTCGATTTGCTTCCAGCAAAGGCCGCAAGACAGTCATGGAAGTCCTACACCAGTCCGACACGTAAAGGGGGAAGAGTTGCGGGGATGAGTGTTGGCAGAAGACGTTTTATAAAAGGAGACCCCCAAAAAGCGGGCAAACAAACACGTTCTTATGTTTTGAGTTTCTCATTCTTGACGTCGTTCACTGTTCACTTCTGCACGATTCCCGTTGCAACTCAACTCTTCTTTCACATCAAAGCAAGTGGCTCAAACACGCGGCTCTTTCTGGTGCGCTCATCATTACCAAGACGCAATTCCACCAATATGCAGAACAGGTCGCCTTCTTCATTCGTTTCTTCGTGCGCATTGGTACCCAACATATGGATCTCGTAGTTGCCCGACGGCGCAATGATGGGCATGTTCACATCCATGTAAAAGCCCTTGAAATCACCTTCTGTCATCGGACATGGAAAGCCATGCACGTCAATGTGACCAAGACCCATCGGCAAAGGAACGTGAGTATCACCGCAGAGCGTGTCAGCATGCGAATACAAACTCGCGCCCGCCAGTTTCACTTTGAGACTGAATCTGGCGGTATCAAACGGCTGATTAGCTTTGCCATTGCCCGAAACGGTGAACTTTTTGCCACGAACGGGCTTTTTGGGGTCCAACGACAGATCATCAAACACGATGATTGACTTGGTCTTGTCACCACATTGCGTGACCTTGGCACTCGACATGATCGCCGTGTAGTCTTCTTGCATCTCTTGGTGCTCATCTACGACTTCTTTCACGGTCTCCTTCGCCACAGACACTTGCTTCTGGGTCTTTTTTGCTTCCTTGGTTGAAAGAATCGACGCGAATGGGTAGCTTGGCACAAGCGCCACACCACACTGGCCAGAGGGATTGCCCATCTCACGCGCCAGGCGAATGTATCCTTGTTCACCCCAGTGCTCACCCCACGAATTCTTAACCTTCCAGAATTTCTTGCCATTCTCCACGCCATATCCAACCACCAGCACGCCATGATCCAATTGGTCGCCACACGGCAAATCGAACACACCCGACCTGTAAAACTGGAACGCAGGTTGGTCCGCCTGGATCGCAACCGACACGGGCTGCTTGGCAACGGCTTGTTTCATGGCTTGTTCGTCATTGGATTCCACGTCCTGGTAACCCGTGACGCGCACCACTTCGTGGCACGTGCGGCACACTTCTTGACGGGCCTTGTACGCATAATCCTCCTCACTACAAATGCCGCCGTGCTCTTCAATCCAGGCAAACGCATGGTCCATGAGCCCACCACCGCAGCCAAAGTCATCTTGATCACAATCGACTAATTCCTGTTCCGAAAGCGATGGAAGCTTGCCTGACGTCACAAACACCGCACCTTCGACCGCACCCGTGGCCGAAAATGCCCAACAAGAGCCGCATTTGCCCTGGTTTTTGACCGGTGTGACTGCTCCTTTTTGCACCCAATCAATTTCATTGGGCACTTGACTGGCATTGAGGCCCTTGGAGGTCAATTTGGTGGCTTTTTTGGTGCGGCGTTGCAGGTATCCTTTGGGCAGCACCAACCCGCGCGTGATCTGGTCGCGAAACTCTTGTGGCGACAAATGGGAAAACTGGTTGTGGGCCAGCACCAGTTGCGGATGCTCATGGTTGTGTCGGGCAATAAACAAATCATTGACAATGTATTGTTCCAGGCGTTTGGCATACTCGAGCGCGTCGTGAAACGTCAAATGGTGGCGAGTCAACCATTGTTCAAACTCGCGTTCGTACTGCAACGGAGACTTTTTGGGCAGCCAACTGACGTCTTCCATAGCGTTGGTCAACACGCAACACGCGAGCAACAGCCCCAACACCACACGCACCACTGGCATTGACTTCATCTGCTTCTACTGCTTCTTCTTCTTCTTCTTCTTCTTCTTCTTCTTCTTCTTCTTCTTCGGCGGCGGGGGGGAAGGTGGGCAGGGGGAGGAGGAGGAAAGAAAGCAAATGACCCTAAGGTACACTTTTGCTTCACATAGATCCGGAAAGAAAGTGGAGAAATGGTACAGGGTACCAGTGATGCAGTGCAGTGCTGAGACATTTCGCCCAATCAACGACCATGTATCCGCCCACTTCAACTATACCGTCCACTATTGAAGACCAATCGATGTGGCCCACACAAGGGTTTTTTGGACTTGACGCATGGGATGGCCACTCCATGATGAAAGAGAAGGCTTTGTAGTCTCCTTGGCAGAGAGCAGAGCAGACAAGAGGAGTCAACAAGAGTTTACGATTGCCGAGCAAATGTGCCAATGTCGTCAAATAAATGCACTTTGGATCGACAGTGACCTCCTACGTGGTCGGCGACCTGCTCGAGATTGTCAAGTCGCTCAAGGAACAGCTCCATGTGCTGAGAGACCGCGAAACGCAGATGCTTGTGAAGCAGCGCAGATGGAAGTGAATGTGGTCATGGCGTTGTAGAAGATCCTGTTGAACATTGGCAGCAAAGTCTTTGCCACCACTTGAGACACTGTGCTGAGGCTTGAAGGCACGTACTTTCACACCGTGGTGTCATCGGGCAAGTGACTGCCAGACAAGAATGGTGAGCACTGGTTGTGTTTGGTGTGTACTATCGATCCACATCATCACGGAGCAATGTACTGTGAGTGCGGTAGGTGCCTACTTTGTCGACATGAACTCGAGGCATTGCGACCTAATCCTCCAGTTCCTGCGAACTGGTGACGCGATATATCGCCGCACATCCACCACACGAACTGAAGCGACTAAAGTAGTTGCCCTGGAGCTGTCGAACAACAACACTGTGGTGTCAAACGTTTTCGGTTCGCTTGGACCGACGTAGCCACAGCGGAGGCTCAATTGTGACCTTCACGCCCTGCAGTCATCGTTCGAACCCAATGAAAGCAATATGGATTATGGATGGTACTATTCGGTGCTGGCGGACAGATTCACAGCATTACCGAGAGAGATCTCTCTTTCAACGGCGTGGGTCTGGAGAAAGGAGACGTTTTGACTGCGAGATTTGATCAAGAGCGCCAAGAGATCTCGTTCGTGGTGAATGGAGTGTTGCTAGGAGTGGCATGCCGAAAAGTGGGTGAGCCGAAGCTGTTTCCAGATGTTCACATCGATGGCCATGTTCATGAAGCTCTATCTCTGTTTGGTGGATGGGAGTCTCCCTCTGCTACTCAATAAAAGACCCTGAAATCCAACGGGGCTACTCTTCTTGGTCTTCCACGATATCCTTGTTGCGCATTTGGACGGTCGAACGCTGTGTGGACCGTGTGCGTGGTGCAATCCGGACGCCACACGATGCTGATGTTTTCGTCTTCTTGGAACACCGTTAGAGTCGGCACTTGCGGTGCACGCGTTTTGTTCCATTTTTACAGGATCTGATTTGGCCAGGTGGTAGGGTCTCCAGGATCGACGGTGCCGCCAGCACCCACACTGTCGATAAACATCAGTGGATCTGGCGTCTGTGGTGCTGGGCTCGCCGTCGGTGTTGGACTTGGCGTGGCCGCCTGAGCGAGTACCAGACTCAGCGAAGTCAGGGCCGCCAGAGAACACCACCACCACGCGGCAGCAACAAGCTTTTGTCGTCGTCGGCAATGCATCGCGTGACGCTTTGCGCCCACTCGTTGGGCTCGTACAAGCGAGAGACTCCAAACGGACCTTCCGTTGGTGTAGCCCTATATTTCCAATCGTGCCATGGGTACCTTACACAGATTGGAAATGGGAACTGCTTCCTTGGAAAACGTTCCAAGTGGTCGAATTGACTGGGACAATCCATAGCGGAACTCAGAAACAACACCAGCCATGCCGAGCCACGGTCGCAGCCTCGCCATTCGCCAGAACTACCATCATTGTGAGCCATTGCGGACAGGCTAAGGGCATCTCATCCCATATTATGCTTGTGTGGGTCACACCATGCGCTTCAAATTGGCCAATCACGCCATGGTATTTTCTCTGAGTTACCAGGGAAGAAGAGCCAGAAGAGCCAGAAGAACCCCCGCGGTCAGCGGTGAGCAACTCGACGGGCCCATGACGTCCCTGATCTGCTTGTGGGTGCTCGTGACGCTCACAATCGTCTGCTTCGCCCATGCGACGAACAACGCGACGGATCCGCTGCCCCAAACGACCACGCGGCAGTATCAACACGCGTTTGCGCAATGGATGCATCAACACCAAATGGCTTTTGACGATCCACTCGAATACGCCCAGCGTCTGCAACAGTTTATCGTCAACGATCGCTTCATCGTCCATCACAACCGCAAGCATCCCCACCTGGTGTTGGCCCACAACCAGTTCTCGTATCTGTCGGATCAAGAGTTTCGCGAGCAAGTGCTGCATGGGCTCAAACTCCCCGAGGGTTTCTTCATGCACCGCAGAACCAACCACACCAAGAACAAGCCATGGACTGATTCTTCCCGGGTAAATGCCAGCGAGTTGCCGGAAGCCATTGATTGGGTGCAAAAGGGAGCCGTGACGCCCATCAAAAACCAGGGCATGTGTGGCTCTTGCTGGGCATTTTCGGCCACGGGAGCTGTCGAAGGCGCTACATTTGTGTCTTCTGGTAAACTCCCGTCGCTTTCAGAACAACAGTTGGTGGATTGTGACAAAAGCAGTTTTGGTTGCGGAGGTGGCAATTATGACTTTGCCTTCAAGTGGATGCAGCAACATGGTGGACTCTGTAGTGAACAAGACTATGCCTACGTGGCCCAAGATGATGTGTGTCGCACGTGCCACGAAGTGGTGCACGTCACGGGTTCAATGGCGTTGGAATCCAATGACGAACAGCTCATGAAGGAAACTGCAGCGCAGCAGCCTGTGTCGGTTGCCATTCGAGCCGATCTGCCGGCATTTCGGTTCTACAAGTCGGGTGTGTTTGATCTGCCATGTGATCCTTCGATGCTAAATCACGCGGTGCTGGTGGTGGGCTACGGCGCAGACACCAATGGCAAGAAATATTGGAAAGTCAAGAATTCGTGGGGAGAAGGCTGGGGTGAGCAAGGATACATCCGCATGGCACGTGAAATGGGCGATGACATGGGTCAGTGCGGTATCGCAGTTATGCCAAGCATTGCTTACGCTTCTTTGAACTCGAAGAATCCTATGCAAGAATGGACCAGACGTCAACCAGCAACATTCATTGACGACTCGTGGATGGAACAAGTCAAGAACGAGGAGAAAGCGCATCCCAAGCACGAGGACAAATCGATTGCCACGATTTCTCAGTGTGGTGACATGTCCAAGTCGATCGTCGTGTTTGATGAGCTGACTTTGGACCCGAAGAGTCCTGTTCGCGGGAAAAAGTTTTCTGGTTTTGGCAATGGCACCGCCAGGCAACCCTTTGATGCCGCCAAAGTCAGTCTCACAGTGACCCTGGCCGACACCAGCGTATATTCTCACGATGGTACGCTTTGTGGCGACACACGCATTCGTTTGCCAATGGGTCTTGGTCACATCGATGTGCATGGTTTTTCGTGTCCGATGGAGGAGGGGGACTTCAAGGATTTTTCGCTGGATGTGACCCTGCCAACGATTGCGCCATCTGGTAATTACGAGATCCGCTTGTTGGGGTCTTCTGTCCAACAAGAGCCCCAGGAAGACGAGAACTTGTTTTGTGTTCTGGTCAAGCTACGTCTCTTTGACGACGAACGTGCCAACAAGAGCGAGGTGTATGAGCCACTTGCGGTGATGTAAGGACAAATCGGTTCTAATGACTGCCGTCTTGATGAAACAGGATGAATCTTGGCAGTGCAATTGAGGGATGCTGTTGTCGTTGTTGTTATCTTCGATCTGGCATCAGTGTGGTGTCCTAAAGAAGAGTGAACCCACACGATTGTCCTGAAAGCTTATCGCAGGATACGACTCGGACTCGTCCTCGACGCGATTTGCCATCCCAAATAACTCATCTATTCACTTCAAAGGAGATCTCCGTGTGATCGATGTCAATGACACAAGTCAAAATGTCTACACAGCAGTACCATCTAGTGTCCGCGTGGATAGGGCCATTCGGCGTCCAAAGCGGCTTGGATCGCACGAACCCCACCTATGCTAGTTCTTTTTCGCATCGTGGGCTTCGAGTCCGCCACGTCACTGTCCCAAACGTTGACCCCACATTGCTGCCTCACGACAGTGTTTCCATCGGACAAAACAAGATACCCCCGGCAACACTATGGCATCCCACGAGAGTGCTGGCTAGATCGGCACTTGAAAGAAGTCTGCCAATTGCTGCAGTTTGTTGAATGGATGCTGCGGAATTGCTGTGAGATCCACTTCTTCCTCCAGTAAGAAATCCAGGGAGCACATGGAAATGCGTTGGGCTCTTCACAATAAAGCAGACACCTCCAGTCCAAAGCATTCGTCCATGCATGATTCAACAATGATGATGTGGTCACGCATCGACCAAATGCCAAACCTCATCGTCTTGGTCTGATTCCATTTGCCCGCCATGGAAATACGTCCCTTCCCAACTCGACGCAGGGTCTCTTTCGTCGTGGAAAACACACGACTGCCAAACTCCCAACACATAATTCTCTTGCGAAGCTTGGGCGGCATGGGGTTTCCATCTCCTGCATCAGCGTGGCATTCGCCAAGAACCATGAATCGTACGTCGATCGACTCAGAGACGTGGAGAATGTAGCTTTCTGCATGCGATGCCTTTTCTAGTCGTTCAACAGCGTCGCCACATTTCAGACCAAGCATGGCGGCTTCCTGACTCACCTCTCCAATGCTCGGCAGAAAGAAGAAGTGCCTGCGACCAGGCCACCATCTAACAAATCATGCCAAACGTGAAAGCCATTGGCTCAAGCCTTCACCCCAGATGCCATCAACCCTTGATGAAGGCAGGGACTTGTTCAGGCAAAGTTGCGTGTCGTTGATGACGAACGTGCCAGATTATGTAATGATGAAGCTCAGCAAACACAAGCGAAGTGGCGACAAGGTACTTCGTTCACATCTTCTTGTCCATCTTCTGTCAACCACCTACCTCTTGAATGCTCTACTTGCGATGATGAGGTCTGGAAAAGTCATACAAAACCCAAAACGTAGGGTCCTGATGTGCTTTTTGATTCTTGGAGGTGCTATCAACAACACCAAGCGGGTCGTTTCCGTTGAGTTTGACCTTGCCTTCGACCACTTTGAACACACTCTCGCCCTTCTTTTGAGCTACAAACGGATATGGGTCGTATGTGTACACAAATGTGGCTGTGTCGCTCTTGCCAGGTCCATTCTGGTAGCCGTCAATCTCTCCGGCATCGTTGGCAGTCCATTTTTGTTCCGGTGCTTTGTGGTTGCATTTCACGAGTTTCGGAGGTCCATCGTTGCTCAGACACTTTTTGGTCTTGGGATGACAAAGAAATGCTTGCATGCAGGACTTGAGTAGTTCGAATCGTTTGGTCAATCCTCCAAACTCCGCTAGACATTTGTTGGCTGCATTTGTTGCGAATTCCAAGAAAACTCTGTAACTGCTTGTCTTCCGATCTGTCGCCCAATGTCGCATGGCTCGTACCCCACGGCACTAGCATGCTTTGAGCATTGATCTTGACCACGTTGTTCATAGCTGTCTCCTTGATTGCTCCAATCTCCTGGACCTGAAAGTAATCCATGTGAACATTCATGGTTCCTTTACAGTCCAACTTGAGCATGATCTTCTTTTGTTCCTCAGCACCCCACCAGCAACCTCCTCGACTAGTGTGTTCTGCAGATTGGGGGACAAAGATCCAAAACGCATTCAAGATTCCAGTGTCTTCTATTACGGAAGTGACTGCTTGGATCGTGAGCATGATCATTTGCCAGCGATATTGCAGTTGATTCACTGGACTTGTTGCTTCCTCTGTGGTCGATGATGTAGTGTCTTGATGACAACTTGGGTGGAATCATTTGTTGTAGCTACCACTCGTCAATCTGGAGAGTGCGGTTGGATTCCGCCGAAAGTCACCACAAAGAGTCCATGGTTGTTGACTCCTTTTGGATCTGGTTCCATGTCAAGTCTACAGACACGACGGACACGTCAAAAGCGATGTTGCAGCGTTGAAGATGAGGTCTTTTGAGTTCCTTGGCCCATCAAACGAATCCCATGTCAATGGAAAAGGAGTCATCTCCACCTTGGCGGGGTGGTAGTGGATGGATAATGGCTCACATGGCTGCATGAACAAGCGTAATGGCCAGCGCTACATATAAACAAGTCGCTTGGACACCAAAACGACGTGGTATGCGCTGCGCCATGTGCCACTGTGACGTTGGGACTTGCTGGCGCGGATGACACAACAATGAGTCCGTCATGGTGAATCTAGTGAATCAAGGCGATTCGTACTTTCTGAACTCCCCACTGCAACAAGAAGCACCACCCACATAACCATGGCAATGACCAAACTACGTCCCATGTGCTATCAAGACATCGTCGAGCTCCTCTGCATGGAAGATGCCGTCGAGGTGACAGCACCCCAATGGAATCCGTTGGTTGTTTGTGCTGCTACCAGCGGACCAGCGGAATCAGAAGACCAACCAGAAGCTGAGCTTCTTGTCGGGGCCAAACGGCCCAGAGCCAATGCCACCACCAACCCATTGGTCCGCTTTCTCCAGAGTTCCAGTCCCTCCGAAGTGCTTTGACGAGTGTTTGAGTTTCTGGAGAACCCGCTTCGTGACGGCAGCCACGTGATTGCTTGTTGTCGATGGCTGAACACCCAAGCGATGTGGCTAAGGGTCTGCATGGCAACATTTCCCCAATGGAACCAGAAGCTGCACTTTAAAGAACGCAAGTTCTCCGCCTTGGTCTATTCTTTCCCTCACAGTGATCTCTTGCAAGACGAAGATGGCTTTGAACATGGATTCGCTCACTTGGCGTGCCACCTGGTCGACGCCTGGGAGAGTCTGACCCATTGCGGAGTTGTCCGCACCGACTGGCTGCATCATCGACTTCTTCAGTACAATCACCGTCGATACGGCAATTTGAAGCGTTGGAAGTACGGAAAAGACTCTCCGCGGACCAAAGCATTGCGTCTCATGCTTCCCTTTGGTCGCAAGGGATTCGATGGGTTTCTGAACGAAGACAACCATCACGTGCTTCGGAGTCAGCAGCTCACGGTGGTGCGCAATGACGAGGAAGTGGTGAGTTCGATCAAGGACTGGCGTGAACTGGCGTTTCTGTTGCGTTTGAAACAAAGATTGGAGGCGTTGCAGCTGGAGGTGTACATTGGCAGGACAGGTGACAGGGCCCATTGGTTTCTGGTTCATGCGCCATGGCTTCGAGGTTCATCAACATGGAGCAAAAAGGACTCTTTGCAGGCGATTCTGTGTCCCATCGACGATGACCTTTATCCGAAGGATGACAATGTTGAAATTGGCATTGAAACAACCACAACAAGGCTGCAGCAATGGAAGAGGGAGAGACAAGAATTGAAACAGTAGAGAAGATGGCCGACACGGTTGCATCGACGGAGGAAGGAGATGGGTGTTGTGGCGAGTTAGAGGGAACGGGAGCAAGAAAGCAGCGCGGAAACTCTTCGAGCGCATTGGGTCAACGAAGTGGCGGAGTATGCGGACATTTTCTTTGATGATCGCGACATATTGGACGACAAAGCTGATGGAAGTATGGTAAGACCGTCAACAGGACAAATCAACGTGCTGAGTGTGAAGAGAATCATGGATCGCCATCTACACGGCACTCGTATGATTCATCACAGCATCGGCGAAGATGAGGACGAATTTCATGTGGTGTGTATGGGTCTTTCGAGCACTGGTCATTTCCTTGGGTTCACATTGTTTGGCCGAGCTTGATTTTGGCCGGGCTTGAGCAGCTTAGATGCGGATAGTTCTCTCTAAAGAAGCGCATCTGAGCCAACGTGTGAAGACCTTTGTAGCCTCGTCTTCGTTCCAAAAACATGTGTTTTTGCTATTTCTCCGTCAAGTTTGGTTCTCCAAACGAGAGGCCACGGAAATGGTTGCAACTCTTCGCCCGAGTGCCGTCCGCTAGTGGGGAAACTGTGGAAAACGCAACCTGGGTTTGAGTGTACGTCGCGTGTCCCCTTGTTGACGCCTGGGAGAGTCTGAAGCACTGCGAGGGGTTATTCGTACACGGACGATTCCAAAGAGTCTAGAGACTTGTTGGTTAGTGCCGCGTTCCAAGACTCTTTCTCGTGTTGTTCTGGGAGTGTAGTGCTCACAATGATTCTCGTGGTGTATGACACTCAAGGCACCTCTAACTGGATTGGCAGTTGTGATCGTCACTATTGCAGGTTCAAAGCACAAGTTACTAATGGACCATGGTTGAATAATGCTGCACCTTGTCCACCAATGATAAGAAGCGAAGATCCTGCGAACAGCAACAGTGATAAGACACGACTGCACCAAGAGACCCGTCAACGTCTCAGGTTTGATCGTGTAACCTGCCTCGGTTTCGTCGATTCAACAAAGGGGTTGATGGTCACACGTCGTCCACATGATAAGACATTGGAGTCTGTGGTCCACCGGAGCCAGTCTGCAACGCAGAGGTCCAAAAGGCACAAATCCAGCACCCAGTCAGTTGCGATCGTCCCCACCTTTTTGATGCCATGGGGGTTGCTGAAGATGCCGCATGACCATTATGTTCCAGAGACGTTGAAGCAGCGTCGCAAGCCACCGCTCGCATTGATCGACCCATCTCCACCCAATACTACTCAAGTTCATTGTTCGTTTTGCTTCCAACCACACAAAGGCAAGTCACCAAGTAGCACCAAGAAATACGAGTCATGCAGACCCTGTCGATTCTGGTAGGTCTCATCGCAGCATCTGCGTCACTCGTTGGTGCCCATGTACAAGAACAGCTTCGAAATGGTCACATCCCATGTCGCGGCGTCAATCTGGGCGGTTGGCTCGTGGCAGAACACTGGATGACTTCGTCCTCGCCGATTTGGGAAGGACTTTCCAATGACATTTGCGATCAAGGCGAATACGTTACCATGAAAGCGCTCGGCCATGATGTCGGCGACCGACGCTTTGAACAGCATCGCTCCACGTGGATCACCGAGAGTGATATCGCAGAGATTGCGAGCTACGGCCTCAACACGGTGCGTGTTCCGGTGGGCTTTTGGATCCTGGGTTATGACAGCACCGACTTTCCCAACGTTGGTCAATGGAAAGTCTATGCGCCAGCAGCGCTCAAGTACTTGGACCAACTGGTCAACGACTGGGCCGTCAAATACAATGTGGCCGTTATGCTCAGTCTTCATGCCCACAAAGGATCTCAAAGCGGCGCTGACCACACGGCTCCTGTGTTTAAAGGAGAAGACAACTGGAGTAAATACTGGGAAAACCGTGAGAACTCGGTGCAGTTCGCAACGTTTCTGGCTGAAAGATATCGCTACAGTCCAGCTTTTCTCGGCATGAACCTCATGAATGAACCGTTGACGACCAACATGGGGCTCGTTCAGGAGTACTACAAGCGCACGTACAAGTTGATTCGCGGATCCGGCAATGACTGTGTGATTGTCGTCTCGCCGCCGTTGTACCAGCAAGGCCCACCGGCTTATCAGGACTTTATGAACCCGCCAGAGTACTACAACGTCTGGCACGAGTGGCATCCATACTTCGCGTTTGAGCCGTACACCACGATGACTGCCGATCAGATCATCGACGCAGCACGCAACTATGCAAATCAACTCAAATCCTGGAGCGGCAATTGGCTTTTCCTGGGCGAATGGAGTCTTGCGACACCCGGTCAAGTAAGCTTCAGCGATGCGCAAAAGGCTGAACTCATGCGGGTTATGGTCAACTCGTTTGCCAATGCGCACTCGGGTTGGACTTTTTGGACTTGGCGTCATGCGGACGAATGGTATCCAAACGGGTGGTCCATGCGCCAGAATCTTCGCAATGGCATGTTGAGATTCTGATTAGAGTTTCTTTTGTGACAGCACAGGAGCTGTTTGCATATTTTTTTTAAAGTTGAAGCTCCATGATCCTTGACACATTTTTGTCGATTGCTTTGTTCTTTGGCTTGTTCTCTCGCAAATGGACGCACAAAAAACAGCAAGACACTCGGTGGTTTCTCTGCTCCTCGTCGCGGTGAGGCAAGAACCAACCATGCGACGGCATGACGACGTGTTGGGCATGCGATCATTCCCTCAAAGCTTTGTTGGTCGCATGGACTTACTAGTGGTGGCGTTTGCTTTGTAGACGGGCCCCGCAACAAGAAAACGAGGTTTGAAATCGAGGCATTTTACAACTCTGACTGGCTCAATCAACTGGCTCACAGAAGGTTGAACGACGGTCGCAATGCTGACGCCTGACTGTTTTGGTATGTCGGGCATTCCCACCACCGACCATTCTCGACGGTTGCAGGTTGTCGGACCGATCTCATCGTTTCCGCCTGGTGTTGTCCTTGAGTTGGCTGGTTGCGTCAAACACCAAAGAGAGGACCAGAGAAATAGCGAGCACTCAGCTTTGATTGGGTCCGCACGCGTGGAGCTCGCGGTGGGTTTCGCGTTGTTAATGAACTGACCAACAGCCGACTCAGATGGATGCGTATTGCCATGTCATTGTGGTGTGCTGATGACGCACAGGAACTGGTCACCATAGGCTACCGCACAGCAGCCTGCCGTCACTACTCATGTCGGAAGCATGGTGTGTGAGGTGCTTTTGTGCAGTGGTGACGTGGAGGCAATACGCTCGCCCGTGCACGTGTGCATGTGGCCTCACATCTGTCACATCTCCACAGGAGAGGATGCTCATGGCTGGACCGCAGCATCTGAGCATGAATTGTAGTTTCAAATCCATGAGCCTGTGGCTGGGAGGGGTCAGTCAGTCCCAAACAACGAACCAGTGGCTCAGGAGTTGTGAAATTGACGACCATCCCTTCTCAAGCGTGAACAGAGAGTGCATTTACTGGATCACTCACCAAACAAGTACTTAGGAGTTGTGAGATTGACGACCATCCCTTCTCAAGCGTGAACAGAGAGTGCATTTACTGGATCACACACCTAAGTACTTGTTTGGTGACTGGCTCTTGGCTGCAATGTCGATCGTGCTCAGTCGCAAATGACAAAGCCGTAGCCACGCTCGTGCTGATCGTCCGTTCCGTTGGTTCCGTCGAGAACACGGTCCTCTCACAGCTCCAACAGAGTTCAGGTAATTGGTGTTGATCCATCTCCCTTGGAAACATTATCCACCACACCAACCACACCAAAACTCCAGAAGGAATTGACCCCTGATGATCTTCCCAAGATCCGCTCATTCAGAGAGGATGCTCGTCGTCAGAAGAAACGACAGAAAGCCCAGATTCCTATGCCAGCGCACCAATTGCGTCGTAAAGAAGCCCAAACGGTCGCACTCTTGATGAAGACAATGGACAACACTCATACCCGTCTCGTCAAGGACAAGAAGACCGCGTATGAGATTTACCAAATGATCTGCTCGAAGTACGAAGGCGTCAACGCGCATGGCAATCCGTACGCCATCATGCGTTATCTGCTCAACGCCAATTACAAGGAAGGAGACAATCTGTTGGAGTTCTTCCCCCCGCGCGCGCTATGCGTTCAAGGCGCTGGACGATGTCACTGGATCGGCCATTCAAGACACGTGGAAGTCAATCTTCATATACAACCCCATGCCAAGTGAGTGGTCGTCTGCTCTCCAAATCTGGCAAGGCACAAGGATGTATTTCCCGTACGACGAGCTCAAGCGCCAACTCGAAACCGAGGTCAGAGTGACGCAAGCTCAAGAGCGTTATGCGAATCCCAAGAGATCGCCCGAATCGGAGGAAACCAAGATAGGAAAAAGCCTTGGTAGTATACAGCCGGGATGTTTCATAGAGGGTTTTTCTACGACCCATATTTTACCCCTATTCCACGATTCTTACATCCTAAAGAACCAATTTTTTCAGAAAATTTCAGGAATTCTATCTCAGATAAAAAGAATTTGATTTGACAGATTATTAACGCATAGAGTGTTTCCTATCCTGAATTGGAATGAAACGCTCTACATGTGGTATTATTCCTATTCTAAACATCTGAAGTCAGGTTTTCGCTGAAGTGACTTTAGACTCACCTATCACATCATTTTGTCACCCACAGAATACAGAGATTCTTTTATTTGGTTCTATACTTTATGCATTTTTCCCATTCATCCATTTACAAGCTCTCAACATGCCTCAGAGCTGAAATGAATGAAAAGTAATTAAATTGACCAATCACATCACCTCACCTCGCGTAGAATACAGTGATTTTTTTATTTTCATGTTCAATTTGTATAGTTTTCCCATTCACCGATTCATAAGCTCTTAGTATGCCTCAGAGCTCAGATGAATGAATTGTATTCAATATGGTTGAGATTCATCCCTAATCAAACTCTCTAGAGCCTCAATTTTGAATAGTAAATACTGAATGATTTTAGTATTTATACACGTTAAGCCATCATGGTTTAAGGTAAATATATAACCTCTTGGACTAATAAACCCATCCTTATCTTCTGTTTTTTCAATATCGTATGGAGTTAGACGCATTGCAGTCTCCATGGCGTTGCGTTGGGACTGTAAGATGGACAGGTCACTCAACAATTCGGCTACTGTGTTCTCAAGTTCAATCACGCGAGGTTCAATGGATGGAGTTGGTGCAGAAGTTGTGGGGTGTGTTGTTTTTTGTTGAGGTAGTGTGGTCGGCGCCCGATGGGGCAGCCTGACCAGAGGCAGATGGGGTGAAAGCGGCGCTGTCGGGAGGACAAGCAGCCTGCGACCCTTTCAATGCCTTCATTTCTGCTTCAATTAGTTCAAGACGTTGAGCTACTCCATCCACCTGATTGTTCTTGGCGACTTTGTTGTGGGCCATGTGCAAATCATCGAACTGATTTGTGAGAGAAATCACGCTTTGGTTGGTCTAATCCAGTGCATCAGTGCAAGAGTGTTGCTTCTCGACCAGTTCGTTCAGCTAACTGCGCCAAGAGTTGATTTCCAACTGCTGCTTCTCGTTTTCCTGCTTGAGGTGGTCCAAATCTGTTGAAAGCTGACTCACGGTTGTGCACAGGTTGCGAAATTTTGGAATGCGTCGGCGATTTGCATCATGATCAAACAGCTCCATATGATGGGCGGTGTTTTGGTCTTTTGACTCGAATAATCATTTTGCAAGTCCACCAGTTGACCAGTCAAAAACAACAAGACCATCTCCACACAAGAATCGCACCGGCAACGAGCCGCGCC